>CABFWB010003730.1:9461-72636 GCA_902151455.1 Timema bartmani
TATATATATATATATATATATATATATATAATTTGAGACAATAGGGTGATATTCTAAAAAATAATGCATTTGGAACCACAAAACCATTAAAGGAAACATTAATTATTTTTTTATTTAATTCCTCAAAATGTGAAAAAAATAGTTCTTTAAATTATTATTAGAATATTTATAGCATTATTTTTGCTAGGAAATAGCATCTTAACAGTCAAAACATCCAAAACTCATTTGGACTTTTTGACAGTTTTAAAAACTATCAAAATCACTTAAATATATTTAAGGCTAAGCCATGAGTTCTGCAGATGTTACGTTTGACACATTGTGTCAGTGTTGATAGCTGTAATGCAAATATAGTGATTTTGAGTCAATGTTGGTTCCTCAAGTATTTTTTTAAAAAGAATCCCTAAATTATGATCTAGTAAATCTTTGTATTTTCCTTGACCCACCTTCGCGGTGTTTTAACATTCTTCCCGGTGGCTAAATCTCCGTGTAATTCTCTTTGGCGCTCAAGCATGGCCTCCACTTCGCTCAGTACCTCGAAACCGTTCATCTTGTCAGGTTTGAATACAAACTTCTTCGCCTGGTAGTCCGAGATGCTATTGAACAAAACGTCAAGGCACCTTGGCAAGATACCTCCGTCGTTGGGTTCCCCGGTCATTGTGTATGTTTTACCACTTCCTGTGACGCCGTATGTAAACAATAGGCCGTTTTTGCCTTGGATTAGGTCACCGACCAGGGGCAGAGCTACCACATCAAATACTTCCTTCTGTTTAGAGGACTCTGAGAAGACTTGTTTGAACACATATTGGTACTCCTTGAAGTTGTTGGCTCTGTATTGCAAGCACGACTCCGGGGGGACGAGGGTTATTGTGGTGTCAGTAGCCATCAGACAGGAAATATCACCATCATTTTGCAACGGCTTGAGACGGCAGAAAACCTTCACCGGATCTTTGGGTGGTTGCTTGAATTTCCCCGGTGTTTTCCTGGCGGGAGTCTTGCTCCTGCTGAAATAATCAATATTTTTTAATTTTATGTTATATTTTATATTTTTACATTCATGAGGGTTATTGTTAATAGCTTAATATAAGAAATAGTACCTATATTAGTGTGGTGTGAAGATTAAAATACAATAAAAACTCCTTCCAAATGCAGTTAGCAAAGATTCAAACCTCAATCTCCTCGTGACCATCATTCTAATCTAATGCGAGCCTCAGAACATGTGCGTATATCCTATATAAGGTAGGAGGGGTGGTGACAGCTAATAAAAGGTTCTTTATTGCAAACATTGGCTTAAAGTGACTAGGTAAATGTCAACCTATTAGAATTTTTTATTATTTGCTTAATAATATTGTAATATCAATAAAAATGTCATTAAACGATTTTAATAATACTTCCCTAATAATTACTGTAAAACTGGTGTTTTTGTAACTCATTGAAAGAACCAAATATATTAACAAAACTGTTATATTTTGTTTTGTGGTTGTGGTAACAAGAGGTATATATGGGTCATTCTCAAATTGATGGACAAATAGGAAATCCAAAAATAAAAAAATAAAAATTTCAGGAAATATAGGCCTATAGTTTATTGCCTGATTACACAAAATTACACAAATTTACAATAGTTTTACCAAAGTGGCTGCCCATAATGCATCACTTCGCTAACACTGTTCCAGATGCACATAAATATATTATGATCTTTAAAATCCAAATAAAATATGTATATTTACTAAGTACACAATTTTTTTTAACAATAATATAAAAAAATTATACATTTTCTTCATTTAATGTAATTAGGATTTTGTAAGTGAAGACTTATACAAAATTCATGTGTTAGTGATGTTAAATTTTTCAAAGTCCAAAGAAAATTAAGTTTTAAATTTCTCATTTTTTATTTGTTTTTAATAACTCAAATGTTAATAATTATGTAATAATATTTATTTTTTTACTAAAACTCTTAGTGAGAAAAAGTGATTTTATTGTCATTAGTGAAGTGACGCGGGCGTTAGCGAAGTGATGTTTGGGAAAACGACATTTACATTAAAAATTTCACTTTACGTTAACTACGTGACTATCATTAGTTTCGTCACCTAATTGACGTTAGCGAGGCAATGACACCATTTTCGTCACTAAGCAACGTTAGCGAAGTGATAATACCATTTTCGTTACCAAGCAACATTAGCAAAGTGTGCGTTAGCCAAGTGATGTTTTTGGCGGAATTTGAGTTTCGTAACAATAATATAAGTATAAAGCGGCAAAAAAACATAGCGGTTAGTTCCTGCCTCCGTTTCCGTTCAATTGAACTGGTAATGGCATTTGGCTTAGTTATTTCAAAAACTCCAAATGCTATTAACGTTAGCGAAGTGATTTGCAATTAACATACTCTATTCTATTTACCTGAATTTTCGTACATTGACCGAATAATATTAAATAAACTTTTTAACTATTGAAATAACAAGAACTATTAAGTACAGGACAACAACATCCTATGTCTAATGGGGGAAAATTCAAAATATCGTGTTTGTCCAGTGTGTTACTTGGGGACAAACAAACATTGATCAAAATGTCCAAATTCATGAAGACTTTATTAAAATTGATTCTTCAAACGAAAATAACAGTATTAAGGGAGTATTTTACCGTGGTGATATATTTTTTTCTTTATTTTTGTATAGAACTTCAAACTTCAAAATTCAGAGTTGGGGACAGTTAGCTAGGTGATGAAAGGGACTTTTAATAATCATTGGGTCTAATTTGTTTTTAATATTACCATATTTAAATTTTTCTATCAAGTTTTATATATTTTCTACTACTTAAAGAAATTTTTCTGTTGCTTGTTTTAAAAATAACAAAATATTCATATAGGCAGGGGACATAAATTTTCCCTCAATTTTAAAATGATCCATATAGTACATGAAATGATAAATTAAAACGTATTTTATTCACACTTTTATCTTGTTATAACTGGCCACAAAAATTAATAGTTTTTATAACTTAACTTATAGAAAAATCCATACAAGATATTATTTTCAAAATCAAACATTTTTATTTGTAAAGAAGACAAGAACATAAATTATGGTTTGTATCTCGTCATCAAACACCCACCCTTCTTTTTCCTAGTTTGCCATCTTAATTTATGAAGGAAAAAATTTTTTTAGAAGCTCTCATTTGTAAAGCATCTTTAAGTGAGCCACAGGCGACGCTTCCACAATGAGGAATATCCAATCAGTACTTTTCATAAGTGTGTGTTTTAATAATGTATAACAAATAAATATTAAAGCCAAGATAATTTAGTTTATTGTAAAGTTTTGACTGAGAAAAGCAACAACTCGACATATTATGGTCTTACTGATCATGTGATTTGGTGAATAACTTATAATAATATAAAACAATAAGAAATATAGATGGAGGTGTGCCATATGTTCGAGAGGTATATAACGTGCACTTTTTTAACCGAATGATATTACATGGTGTCTACTCAACTTGACCAATGAAATTCAAGACTTTTCCCTGATCATTTCCTAAAATTCCAGACTCAAAAGTATGTTGCACGCTTATCCCCCCTTGTTTTTTTTTACTAATATTTTTTTATAAATTTTGATAAGTTTTAAAATTTAAATAAGCATGTTATTTTATTTGTATTAACATAGTCTTAGGAATTAAAGAAATTATAAAATATATTACACAGCTATGAACAAAAAGAGACAGTATGAATCACATTGTAATTTACTGATTTAATGATTAATATATTTCATATTTTTAGTAAAACAATATTTTCCCAGATTTTGTTTTGTAATTTACCAAATTCCCAACTTATTCCCGTTTTTTCCTGACCACTTTGAATTCCAGGCTAATTCCAGTTTTCCCGGATGGTAGATACCTTTTACTATCACCCGAGAATTTCTATGAGTGAGAGCGAAAGGGCCAACCAATTTTGCCAGGAAGGTTATTTTCACTTATCTTCCAGGGTTACTTAACATGCCACAATTGACATGAAGGAAGTTGCGCTATGGATTTTTTATCGCTCAAGAAAAATTCGTCAACACCGGCTGGGTTTGAACCCACAATCATCGGGTCCTGAGGCAAGCATTTTATCCCAAGACCCGAATGTCGACTAAAATAAAATGTATTTTAAAATAGTGATATTTTATTGGAAAAAAAAAGTGTCTTAAATGCAGGACTGTGGAGTTGGGAGCAATTTTGTATGGAGTCGGTAATGTACCAACTCTGACTAAGGCTTCAAGACAATATTTTTTTACTTTACATCCATTACTGTTTTCAACCTATGGCCTGGGCCAGTTTTTTATTCAAGTCATATATTTTTTTACTACCAGCTGGCTAGGCCTGTCGTGGTTTCATATGCCTTATAATCTTAACTTGAGACTAGAAAAGGCACAGCATCCAGTCCTCGACCGTTAATTTATCTATGTGAAAGGGTAAACCCATATTTTCATGCACGATAAATTTTCAGCCATGCCAGGAATCAAACCCGAGATCCTTAAATAAGGCTAAGCTAAGGCGTTGGATGCTTCAAAATAAAAACTTATTTAGTTATATAACAATATATGGTAAATATATCATTTTAATTTTACACATTTTTTTATTCTTTAGATGTCATATTTGTTATTTGGATTGACAAATTTATTTAAACATCCATTCACAATGTCTAAGAAGCTTCCCATGACATCATCTGTATTGTAGCATTTTAATGGAGTAAATATGTTATTACCAGGGCCCGGATTTTGATGACATGTCATCTTATTTTTGGTCCATCAGAGAAAATGCTCAGTTGTACATAAATTTTGTTTATGATCCCCTGGTTGTAGAAATGTAAATTTTATAAGTAATTTTTTGTAATTTTATAATTTTAGGTCATTTTTCTTGCTTTTTTTGTTTAATATGTCGTTTTTGAGCATATTTTTAAAAAGAAAATTTAAAATTGTTTGAAAATTACTCTAAAAAGGTTATATAGGCCTATATGAATTATCGGTGCTTTGATAAAACAAGAATATTCAAACATCAGATATTTTACCACACGCTCGTTGACTGAAGAGAATAATGTATGAGTCCAAAGGAACTTTGTACCCCTTTAACTGCGTGCTTATAAAATCCACATTCCTGGTGAGACCTTCACTCTACCATGTCTGGAAAGGGCTGCAGGGGGATGAGGAGCTATCACTTTTAAAGCAGGTATTTGTATTCCAATGCTAAGTAGAACATATGATTTTAGCTGTCAAAAGATTTTAAATGAATAGTTTTCATTTATAAAGTGCACGTTATATTTATTCGTTTGCAATCATTTTATGTGTATTTAGAATGCTTTAAACCAAACCATCTAAAGCGAGTCATTTGAGGCAAATTATTACTGAATTCGGAGATGATATTTTTTCTAGAGAGTGAAATACTTTTCTGCAAAATATGTAAAGTGAAAGTGTCTGGCATCATATAAAAGATTTAACCATTCAACAGTATATCAGTCGCAACAAACACGTCCGTGGTATCCAGAATATCAATAAAAAGAAAACCTCTCAATTATTACTTGCACAAAATGCGAACATTCCTCTGTGGAAACTGAGCAATGTTAAACTAAAGGATTTCCTGGGACTGTATACGGGTCATTCTATTCCAGACAAGTCCTCACCGAGGAAAAACTGGAAATGGACAAACCAGGAGATATATTTTTGCTTACGTGTATAGTGTAAATCCTAATTCTTGCAATAAATACATCATATTATGGAATTTCAAACATTTTTAGATCATTTTTTGCAAATTTAAAGTCATTATTTAAAGTTTTTAGAGTCATTTTACAGGTCTTTTTTTTTTTTTTTTNGAATTTCAATCACATTTCTAGGTCATTTTTTTCAAATTTTAAGTCATTATTTAGAGTTTTTAGAGTCATTTTACAGGTCATTTTTTGGGCATTTATAAGGTCATCAAAATCCAGGCCCTGGTTATTACTAATTAGGCTAATAAACTTTAGCCATTTATAAAGGAGTCAAAGCTGGAGTCAGCAGTCAGGCAATAGAAACATATAGGAGTCCGAGTTGAAGTTTTAGCGTACCGACTCTACAGCCCTGATTAAGTGTGCAATACCTACTTGGCATACCATCGGCTGGAAAAGTTTGGATAGCACAACTTTCTTACAAATAAACAAATCTAAGATGAAAAAGTGACTAGGTCTACTTTCACAAATTCATACACTTAGGCTGTGTCGGAACAGTTTGTACAGTGCACACTTTTACACTTTACTGCACAATTTAATAAAACACGAGTTGCTTCTGTGGCCACACGAGTTGCTTCTGTGGCCACACGGTCTACTGTGCAACTCTCACAATAGACTAGACTACTGATGACAGAAAGAGTGAGGTTTGAATCTTGGTCGGGTGTACTGAGGGTGTTTTTTTACAAAATTGTTTTCTATTCTCCCTCCACAAAAATGTGGGTAGGCCTATTCTTCCTCTAAATATAACCTTCCTAATCCCTAAAACCATTAGCGTAACTAACTACATACATAAACGTATAACCCAAACAGGTGAGTAAGACGTGGTGCAAAAAAAATAGACTTGCTTCAGGTGATCTAAAGTGCATATTACTTTTCAGGACAGCACAGTACAGCTAGAGCTAACTGGTGGCTACTTCTGGAACATGGCAAAATGAATGAATTTTGATGGAGTATCTATCATGATCTTTATTTTAGTTACTAGTTTTAATATAGCTTTCAACTTTTCAAACTAAAAATACTTTTTCCTATAGTCCGCCATCAGGCGCGCCTGTTTTTTCACACCATCGGTTGCATGTCATCTGACAGATTATCTTGCAATATTTGCTTCCCGAGATAAAATGTTACTAAAAAAATGCTTTTTATTAGTTTTGACACTCTTTGTATAGGGAAATGTGCCTACACCATGGGGTGAGAGTCATCTGCCTGATGACAAATGTTACTTGTTTTTTTGTTTTTTTATCCATATTTTATTTCAAGAAAATCTTGCTACATTACAAATATTTAAAAAAATCTCCTAGATACTAAAAAAACATAATAAATGATATATTTAGAGCTTGTATACTACACGTTTAGGTGCGACTCATCCATGAGATGACGGTCAAAAGACACATGATTGGGCGCAAATCATCCAAGAGAGTATTACTGCTGTTATGACCTTGGTATTCCCTGTATCATGGCTCTGACTCGACTTCCCGGTGATAAGAAGGGAGTCAAGAAGATACTAGGAGATGGACCGCACCCCACTTTTAGCAACCTAAATGGTGGGCATCTACGTCGCTAAGTCATCTTTCAGATGACATGTGACCGATGGCAGGTTAAAAAGAAATTTCCCCTCTACAGAAAGAAATTTAGCCAACTAGCACATGTAAATTAACAAACAACAGAGCAAATCCATTTGGGTTAGAAGTTTATGTATATATATTCAATATAGCCTAAAACGCTTGTTTACCTATAAGTGTGCAATAAGAGATCCATTGTAACTGTCCTTTACTAAAGTGCACTGCAAAGGGTGCATCAGCATACACGAAAGAAAATTTGGACACCATGGCTGTATCCGAATAGTCTACTTATGTGGCGTCGCCTTGACAGCTGCATTGGCAATCACGTGACCCAGTGTAGATCTGTCCGAATAGTTGCGAAGGATACCCCTGCAGTCTTATCGAGGTCTTGGTCACCATGGATACGAAGGCTACCAGCCATGTGCTGTTCTCGCGGTGTCGATTGCAGTGTTTGACTAGCAATTTTTTTAGTATTATCATTTCATCTGCTAGAGCAGTGACTTACTTTTCCGCCATTTTAAATAAGGTTGTTGCTGTTCTAATAGTTTGATGCAGTCTTCACTAAATGAACAGTGTGAGAAGTGTAAAACCACCAAGACTACATCAAGTCTCAAACTCAAGGGTCCGACTAGAGAGCCTTTAACTATTCGGATACAGCTCATAAAAAAATTATAAGTTGATCGTGATCCTGGAATTAGATATTCCTAATAGGCTAACTATACAATAATGTACAATAAAAAGTTAGGAATTTTGACCGTAAAAAATTAGTTTGCATTTTTAAAGTACATGTGTAAAGAAATCCAGATATACCTAGATTTAATTTACAAAATAATGTAGAGTAATGCTATGTATCATTTTTAAAACACGTTAAGGACCAAAAAACCAGTAGCTTTTTGACAAGATATATTAAGTTAAAAATAATATTTAATTACAAACTTACGTTGGCTTCATTATTGAACTAGCTGAAATAAATGTTAAGTACTTATTGACACACTAAGAGTTAAAAACGTAAGTCTATAGATCGCCAAGAATCTTAAAACGTTAACTGACAAGAAGCAGCATTTCAAATTTCGTATCAAGGTCTAGGTTCCATTAGTCACAATGTAGACTCACAATCAGCTCCTTCACACTTTAGTCAACTTAACAAATATTTGTTTAAAATAAGTAAATATTGGTATTCTTTTGTAATATATAAGACCAACGTATGAGAAGGGTCATATCCTAAGTGAATAAAATTATATTATTAAGGAAATAAATAGAAAATTATACACTTTTTTACACAAAATAGTATCAAAAAGCAGATTTAGTCAAACATTATTCAAAGATTCACAGGTCAAGCGCTAGAAAAAAAAGATAGATGAGTTTTGAATTTTCAATTTTGCTATATTAGGGAATTAACAAATTATTTACCATTTGTTCATACATTTGTATAGGTCTGCCATATTATAGTGTTTAAATTATGTTTATATAGTAAAAAACAAACAAAAACTTAAAAGTGGAATTGCTTAGTAATATCAAATGGATATAAATATATATATTGATCTATTTAAAATTAATATTAATAATATACGGTAGTAACGATACTAGTAGGAATAGCTAATAGTCTGAGTCACAGATTAGGTCAAATATACCAGTAAGTAGCAACCTATATTTAGGGAAAGAAGCCTTGTCTAGTGCTATTTTTGACTTTATCTCTCATGTACGTGTAGGCCTACGATGTGCGTCTGAATGACCACACGAAAACAAGAAATACTATGTTTTCCAATATTAGCCATATTGATATTTGCCATCCATACGACAGCTGATGCAAAGAAACATTAATTTGAGAAAGACTTGATAGTGGTATTTAAGGATGTGGAGAAGGCATATGGAATATAAATAAAGTTTAGAAAAGACGGAGGAGGCCGAAGCGGAAAGAGGAGTTGTAATTAGAATGACAGGAGTTGTATTAAGACGGAGAGTGGGATGATGGAGTGGTTTCAAATTTAAAAAGGAGTGAAGCAGATGAGTGCCCTCTCAGTCTCTCACCACTACTATTTGTAATGGTAATTAAAATGGTCACTAACAAAGTGGCAAGAAAATGCGAAGAGAAAAGAATGAAGGCCATGATGGTTTCTGATGAATTTATAGTATGGGAGGAGAAGAAAGAAGAAGTACAGAAACAGATACAGGAATGGAATGAGGGAGTAAAAGGGTGTGGAATGAAATTTATCATGCTTATGTGTGAAATGATGATAATAACAAGGAAGTGGATGAGGCCTAGTAAATTTATAAAGTTGAATAGAGGAGAACTGAGAAAAGTACAGAAAGTAAAATATTTTGGAAGCATAAATGAGGTGAAAGGTGGAAGTAAAGAGGATGTAATTAGAAGAGGACAGCAGGGAGGGTTGTTCTATAGGTTGGTAAGAAACCTGCTCTAGAGAATAGAAGTGCCCTTGAAGTCTAAGTAAGTGCCGTATAGGGCGTACTTTGTACCCATGGTCACATAAGCAGCAGAAACATGGACATTGAATGTAAGAGAGATTAGGAAAGTGGAGGCCGTGGGAATAAAGCTTGTGAAGAGTATGTTAGCAATAGCTGTCACGAGGAGAAACTAAATTAGGAATGAAGTTATCATGAGAAGAGTGGGGTACAGCCATACAGGACGTTCATGAGATAGTAGAGGAAGGAAGACTGAGATGGTATAGGCATGTAATGAAAACGGAAAAAGAGAGGATCCCAAAGAAAATGATATAAATGAAGTATGTTGAAAAAAGACCGCAATGAAGGCCAATAAAGAGATAAAAAGAGTGGATAATATAAAGAGTGCAAGTAAGAGGAGAAGAATAGAAGCAATTAAAGGAGGAGGTATGATGGAAGGATATAGAAAGATGGAGGCATTTAACTAAAGTGGTCCAGCTTGACTGGAAACAGTTGATTATAATGATAATAGCCATTGTAGTAATTGTTGGTTTACTTTTCCAAATACTAAAACTTCAAATAGATTTTATTTCAATAAAAATAGATGTTTGTACAATTAATCACTCTTAAACACACATTAAAATAAATCCTTTTAAAAATAGGTAATTTTTCTTTTAAACTAGAAAATTTCGTAAGTTTGTTTAAGCATGATTTGTTAATGTGTTTATTTACCTACCCAACTTGGTCTGCTATCTGAAAGTTATAGACGTTATTCCAATTTCCAACTGGCATATAACTAAAGTTAAATGGCGGTGAATGTTAGGACATATGAAATAATGAAAAAAGAGAGATTTAAAGATGAAAGCTATCCTACTGCGTCCTCTGAGGAACAGGTTAGACTTAAATTTATGTTTGTCATAAACAAATTATTTAAAAAAAATCAGAATATTTCCCCCTAAGATTTTTATTCTTTGATTGATATAAATTATGCTTAAGGCTACCATCTTCAGATCCTTCAAAAATAGTGAATTCTAAAAATGAAGACTTTGGGTGGGGGAGGAGGAGGGAGGGACTGTCCATTTTTTCATATTTTTATTATTAAGAGTGAAAATCAATATTGGTTGCACAACTCATTAAATAAAACAAAGTATTACACTTTCCCAACCTAGCTATATAATAATTCCCCCCACCCAGCTGGAAACATTTTCCGGGGAGAACACTGAATATTTATATAAAGTTTCATTTGACCATGATAATTGAAAGTTAAGAGTAGGGATACACTGTTTTATCACCTTGAAAAGAGTATGTTTGGCAACCCTATATATGCCGTGCTTGAACACTTTAAGCTAGCATTCACTCCTTGCATCGATAGATAAATTTTGAAGAATTTGTCCTAATTGTCATTTTGATCCCCCCCTATTCACTGTCCTTGTGATCAAGGATAGATATATGTTTCTTCGCTCATACTTGATCCATTTGAGTGCCAATTATTGATTGTTATTTCGGGGATACTACTCATCAGATATGTCATTAAATTATGTTTTTTTGTCTAATACACTTTTTATTGCTATTAAAACACTATAAAATTATGGATAACTGAACAAGAGTGTTTATATGAAAGTATTTTATATAAAATGCATATTAAAGTTATTTTTGATTTGTATATGCACCTTTTTTTTTATAATAAGCTACATTAGAGGCCTATTTCACTAAAGATACCAAATCATTAACAATTTAATAAATTACCATCATTATACTTGCAAGGAAACGATGAATTCAATAATACTATTATTGCCTTGTATAATTTATTTTAAATTATTTTATTTTTACAACATTTAGATAATTCAATGAAACTTAAGTCCAAACATAAACACACTAGACCAACACATTGTTTAATCCATGATACCTTAAGATGTATTATCTTATACTAAGTTTAGAAAGTCAGTTGAGTAGTTACTATAATTAAGGATAGTTTAAAATATTGTGTATATTATTACTTAATTTGAATATTTTACTTCTGGTGGATGAATTCAGGTTGGTGTGTATGATCAGATCTTTCTACTTTTTCATTTAGTTCTATTGTAGCCTTCTGTGAATTTGCTGGATGTAAAATTATTAGTGGATGTGCAAGAATGTTTTCATTTAGATAAGAAAAGTTTGATTGTAAACATTTGCAAGAATACCATCTGTTATGAAAGAGAGCGAAGTGAGGTCGCTGCTCATTAATATGCATTTATCGGCTCAATAATACATAAGCTTCTGTCATCCGCTTTTACAAATTTTTAAACGATATTTGTTCTTGCATCACCTAAGTGAGTCTGGTTTTGGATAACTCATTTTAACAAAGATTTTCAATAATTTTAAGTTAATTTAGTATCGTTGGATTCTCAGCCTTTTTGTGAATGTAATGCTAGTGTAAATTTTGTGATTTTTGGGTTTTCTTGGACATAAAAATTTGCGTCACCGTTATGGTTTGTAGATTTTGTTTGCAAATATTGAGAAGTGCACTAAGATTGAGCACAGAAATGCTCTTTTGTGATGAGCTAACCAGGATCACCTTATAAATCGCTCGGACACTGGTCATGGTTTTTATTTGTTACCGAGACCATAAAAAAGTACCTCACCACTATTAGTGTGTAATTGTTTTTTAGGAGAAAGTTGAGAAGACTGTGGCAGAACATTTTAGAATATTCTCTAAACGAGCAGAAATTGATATTGAAGCGCCATCGCTACTCTGGATGGAACATTCTCACTTCCTTAAAACATCTCTGTTCACTTTGTCTAAGTCCTTCCAGGTAATATATTTTTAATAACTTACATTAATAGAACTAGTATCAGTGTTTGAATGGTCGAAGGCATCACTTGCAATTTACTGGAACACTGATGACAGGGAGATTAGGTCTTGAACCCTGGTTGAATGGACCTAGAGTGGGTTTTCCTGAATAGTTTCCCACTCTCCCTTCACACAAATGCTGATACATCTCCTCTAGAATTCCACTTTACTAAGCCCTACTTCATTAGTGTAAATATACCCGCCTCGGTGGCGTAGTTGGCTAACGCGCTAGTCGTGTTGAGCTCGACCGCCGAGGACGGGGAGATCGAGGTTCGAATCTCGGTCGGGTGAACTGGGGGTGGTTTTTCCTAAATGGTTTTCCACTCTCCCTCCACGCAAATGCGGGTTCACTTCCTCTAAATTCAACCCTCCCAATTCCTAATCCATTAGCGTAATTAGTACTTAAGCGTATAACCCGAACGGATAGTAAGACGCGGTGCTAAATATAAATATAATATATTAGTGTAAATATGTGTATTTGTATTAGTGTATAGCCTGAACGGGTTGTAAACACAATGCACAAGAAAAAGCATGGGTAGGGTAAGAAACAAATAACATGCTACAAGTAGTGTCACAGGTCAACTGTTTGAAGAAGGAGTCTTTAAGATTAGAGTTGTACCCATCTCCTTGATCGTATTCCCTCACCATATTACATAATATCACTTAATATTCTCCACCAATCACGAGTCAACTTTTTTTTTTATGGGAGCTTGACTATTATATCGCTGACTGCTTAGAATTAAAGAAAATTCACAGAACTTGTTGTTTTCCAGAATTGTTTCCAACTCTCCTGAATTCCTACATAATATACACAATTTATTATTTTATGGTAATATCTTTGATTATCTTACAATTTTTACAGCATAACTAAATATCAATATTAAGATCTAAAAGTTGGTTTGCTACCGTGACTCAATATCAATCAAGTTGTGCATCAGCCGCTATAAAGTGTGCTCTTTTCATGGGGTAAATAAACATTTTATTGATAATTATATATTTTTTAATCTATTTTAAAAGGAGGAAAGAAGAATATATTTTAATAAGGCTGACTGATATTTTTGTAGCTGGACTGATAAAAGTAATCAATAAATAGAACCATAGAACCAAGTGTATAGTTTTGAAAAATTTGGCAATTTTATAAATTTTGTTTTTATTAACATGAATATATACATACTGTTTTTTCCATTCTCTGTTGGCAATTATGCAGCTGCTTATGTGAGTAAGTGCGAGGAGGGTGCTAAACTTGCAAGTTGGTAAAATTTAAAAATACAATGTAACCACAAAGAATTATTAGCACAATTAAACAATATGTTATGCATCAGAATTTGTTGTCACACGTTCTATGGTGCCACTCTAATAATTGATTGGGCTGCCAATAACGAGGAGATCAAGTGTACTTAGAGTAGTTTAGTTTCCCACTCTCCCCTTACACAAATGTGAGAACATTTCCTCTAAATTCTACCTTCCTCATCCTTACCCCTTTAATGAAAATATGTAGATAGCCCAAACAGGAAGAAGATATGGTACACAAAATAAACTTGTTTTTTAAGGGTTTAATTCAGTGATTAAAAGATTGCTGACATGAATATTACGTTAAATTCAATGGTTGGGTAGATACAACATTTACTTAAATTCTGTCCTTAGTGCCTGGACTCTAGTAGACCTTGGTTGTGCTACTGGATCCTTCACGGGCTGGAGCTTATCGACCAAACTTTAACCCTAGATGATATCTCGAGGATTGCACAATTTATTGGAAGGTATTTACTTAGAATAACTTAGTGTACTAATATCATGTGGACTATTAAAAAGAATGAAGTAGTATTGAAATAGATAAAGATGCAGTATATAAAATGTGTTAACACCAACTTTGTTTTATAGATTTAGGGCCTGAGTTTGTCAGGGGAGACACAAGAGAAAGGTGAATGTGGTTGGACTGAAATATCTAAGAATTGTATCTAGAAAAACTATGGACAGAGTCAGTAATGAATGGGTGTCGAAGGAGTGCAGTTTGAAAGGAATTCCAATAGGTCAATGTGAAAGAAGCGTCTTACGTTGGTTTGGGCGTGTTGAGAGGTTTAGTGTGGATTGAGTGATGATACGGATATATGAAGGTAGCGCGTATTGATCAAAAGTAAAAGGTAGGCCATGTAAGATGGGGTTAAATGATTTAGACGAATGTGTGAAAAAGAGAAACATTAAGAGTTTTAATAAGAGTTTTAATAATAAAACAGCATGTATGACTCGGTGTATGGATGTTATTGATGTGAGGGGAATATATGTAAGGATTGGGAAGTGTGGAGAAAATGAGTAAGGATGGATTTAGTATGGAGTTGTTTTTGGAGCTACATGCACAGTTTCTTACCTACCCCATAAGGGTATGTTGTGATTAGGTCTATTTGTAGAATCTTACTTCAAAGGAGAAATGTTTACTGCTTTTGACATGATATTGTGGTTTTGAATGTGCTTGTATGTGAAACACAAGCTCGCTCTCTACTCAAACTAGGAATGGGCAGTATGAACGAAGGAACATTTCCGCGAATGTTCAATTTTCAAGAAGAAGGGGTTGTTCCTTTGTTCTGGTACTGTTACCATTTTTTTTAACACAATGGTTTTATTTCCAACTATACAAGGAGGAGATTTTAATTGTCCAACTTGTCATTAGTATTAGAAACATAGAGTTTAATTTTCGTCACAGTGCGACCTCAACATTTCTTGAATACTTGTCAAAGGTGTCCTGAAATCTAATGACAGCTTTTATTTCTTCATTTAAAACAAGTTTGTCATCTAATGCAGCAATGGAACATGACAGATATTAAACAAAATTATTGTTGATATCACCATGTATGAAGAATTGTTTCTGGTGGAGCAATATTTTATTTATTTTACTCAAAAAAAATTGTTTCAGTATAAAAACTGCAAAAACACATACCTTTTCTTGCGTTCCCTAAATCTCCAACTTAATAACTCTTCAATGTTCTCAGGATAACTTTTTTACATGCTTGATAAACAAGACAGTGTGGGACTGGGTAATTAGAACAAATTATATATGTAGTAACACAAAAACTTAAATATATATCTGATATTTGTTCTTGGTCCATTTTGAAAGATAGCTAATTGAATAATAATTATTTTTTCTTTATAATTCATTTTCTGAAATACATATAGAGCACCCAAGGTTAAAATAAAGTGTAGTAATGTTAAATTTCCTCAAAGTACTCATATGGAGACTTTTCCCTGAAACATTCCCAAAAAAAATGTTGATTGTGAACTTAGTCAACTCTAACCCAAACTGATGTGCTCTATCTATTTGGTTTGTTTTTTATAAACCTTAAAAAATAGTAAAAATAAAAAGACTATGACGGCGGACGACCAGAGACCAACATACTTTGGTTTTATTCCTAAATGGTTTTTTCACTCTTATATGCAAGTGCAGGTTCATTTCTTCAAAATTCTACATCTTCCATCAATAGTCCTTTTTGTTAGTTAAAATTCACATAGCCTGGTTAGTTAGCAAGACAAAGTGAGGATAAAAACATATTTTATTCATAATCCAGCAGTTTTTGGTTATATTAATCTATTATATTAATTTGGTTTTTAATTGGAAAGTCATTATTAGTGTTACAAGACTAATCAGATGATTAATGAAGTTTACTTTTATAAACCATCGTTTAAGGGCTGCTTCTCGATTTATTTTTTATTTTTAACTATCATATCTAAGCTTGATATTTAACTAGATTTGTGGAACCTTGCCTGGTTTTAACTTTAATGTTATGTAGGCTGTGATTGTAGTTCTTTGATATGTTTTGTCTGCATTGTAGATGTCAAAGTCCCAAAGGGGGCTTTGGCGGAGGCCCTAGTCAGTTCCCTCACCTGGCTACCACCTACGCTGCTGTCAATGCTCTGTGCATACTTGGCACCGAAGAGGCCTATAATATCATAGATAGGTGAGTTTCACTCAATAGGCTGACAGGCTGTCGAGGGAAAGTGTAATCTTGGTTGTCGAACCTATGAAGAATGATTTCCACCAGAAATTGAACAACTTGCTCTGTGTGAACTTAGTTTTATGGTGTAATTTACATATTTAGAAGAATTTTATTAAAAAAAAATCAATAATATAAAAATTCTGAAAAAATGTCAGAATATTTATAAGACCAATTTTTTTTAGTTGTATCCACATATTTATATACAGGGTCGCCACACACCTGGAAAACTGAGCGAGTCAAGGATAGAGGGTGAACAGGGACTTTTTAATCTTTTAGAAAAACAGGAAAAATGTACAGAAATTCACACAAAAAAAAAAGTTGGTGAATTAGGGGAATTTAACTGCAAGCTTTAAATATTTGGTCTTTGCTAATGTGGAAGGATAGAGGAAGATGGAGGCATTTTACTAATGGACCCAGCTACAGGCTATAAATGTTCAGTGGTTGTTGATGATGATAATGATATCTGGGTGATTGTCTACAAACTGGGTCTTTTAATGTCCCTAAACTCTTATTATATATAATAGCTATGTAGATGTTTTATACTTGAAAGTTTATTAAGTTGTTGTAATGTTGATTTAATGCTAACATTAATTTCTTTCTACTAGTTCTACATTTAAATTTAAAAAAATATGTATATGTAAAACATCATTCCCCTGTATTGTCCTAACTACAGATTCAGTAACTAATTGATTAAATACTCAAATAAATACAGCACATTTTTTTAAACTTTAGACAATATAAAAGTACTAATACATATATGTATCTTAAATTATTAGTGTTTATTAAAAAAAACCTTCCATAACATATTAATTTGAGTTTTATATCATGTCTCCAGTTTTCATTTGTAATTTCTATGGTAGATCATTAGTTAATTTCCCAACTAAGAGATAACACTTTTAAGCATCTTAATTTGAGCTTTATATGTTGTCTTCAGTTTTCATCTGTGATTTCTATGGTAGATCATTAATTAATTTCCTAGTTAAAAGATAAAGCTAGCTGCATTATTGTTGAAATAAATAATTAAAAGAAGTTGTGCAGTTGACATTTCTATTCTAATACTTGTCTTTGTATGTGTATATTATTTTCTGTGTTCATTGTTGCTCTTAAATGTTGCACTGTCACTATTGAAAGCATCATTCCCCTGGTGAGTTTAAAATACTCATTTATTGTAATATCAAGTTTATATGTTATCAATAAAAACAATAATAATAATATATTTCCATAGACATATTTTTAAGTATTTTAGAATAAACCAAATGGATAATTCAATCTCATTACCTCTAAAATTATTTTTTCCTCATCCTTACCCCATTAGAGTAATAATAATTTATGTGTATAGCCTGAACAGACAGTAAGACGCGGTGATGAAAAAAGTAGAGCATTGATTAAGAAAAAATTATTTAACATTTAACATATGACCCTTAGCCCCAATTAATTTGGTTAGTCGATACTCTAAGTTGTATCTTACTCTAACTAAAATTAATATGTATGTACAGCATTAATATGGAGATATGTAGTTTACTTTTAATCTTAGTTCTGTTTAAGATGCTAATAGCCTAAAGTTTGAAAGCGTCTGTAAAAACAGTTATCACTTGTCACAATGGGACTATTCTCACTTGGTTAGGTACTACATTTATAGCCCCATTAAATCTTTCAAGGGTATTAAAGAAATGGTCTAAATAAAAATTCCTAAACTTACAGGTTAAAACTTTAGTCACTTACAACCTTAGTGTGTGTTGTCAGGTCTTCAGTTGCAAGGCAGTACAGAGGGAGGCATCGACTCCCAGAAAGTTGTTCAGTGGTTCCCCGTCATAGTGCGGCAGTGGAGCACGATCAGTCACTTCCTACACACTATCCTAGAGGGCTGTCAACGGACACTACAGTCTCATCAACTCTCGCCACAGGTCACTACTATAGACTTCATTGGAATTCCATTGCTAAGCCTGACAGGGCTGCTCTCTTGGCTTTCAAGCAAGGCGCATAGTGGTTTGGGGCCCACCATGAGTAGCAACTAAGAAAAGTAATTTTATGAGTAATTTTGAGTACTATTTATAAATACCAATACAATACATTTTCAGTCATTTAAACAATTGGTCATTCACAAGGTTTTAAAATAGAAAATAGGACATTATGACAGTTTTGAAAGCTTTTACAGCAAAAAGTAGCTCTTAAATATTTCAAAGCACAAGTGGAGGGTTCCTCTTCTCGCAAAACAATGAAAAGTCCACCCATTCTTTACATAACATACATATTTATTTAGACTTGGGTTAGGGATTAGAGAAGGTAGAATTTGTAGGAAATGCACCAGAATTTGTATGAAGGATGGGTACAAAATCATCTAAGGAAAAACTTGGTACACTTTGCTAACAAACTAAATTTGATAAAACCAACATTTTGTTGGCATGCACACCAATTTAAGTGATATTTCAAAAATTTAAAAAATCAACCTTTTTATATCTTAAATTTCCTAAATGAATACATGTCTGATTGAATAAGTTTTGAACAATGTAAATTTATTGTATGTTCAAATTTTTTTAAAAGAGTAATATTATTAGGATGTTTTTAGCAAGTGGGCAGATTTTATAAACAATATAAATTTTTAATAAACATGAGTAATTAATTTATTTTTAAAATTTCCTCTTCAGATAATATTTTATATAAGTTACATGCATCATATTGGGTACTATTCTAATTAAAATGCGTAAGTTTTTTGAAGCAAATGATTGTTCTGCAGCATTATTGTTTTATTCACTATTTAAATTTCTACATCCTGTACGTTATTACAATACGTCTGTTCTGTACCAAGATTCAAAGTGTAACTCTTTATTTTATATAAATTAAATATTACATCTTAGGATGATCAAAACATGTCTTACTATGTCAAGAAATATTTATTAACAGAGACTATACATCCATTAACTCTACATTTATTTTTAGCGCAAAGTGGTCAAGCCAAGTCCAAATAACAACGTACCTTGTTCATATACTCCCTGTTCTTACATTTGTGGACCCCAAAAAACTAGCTCTATTTATCTTCATTGACATTAATGACATTAGTGACATTAATGTTCACATCATCCTTTGATTTCATTAACTTAGTTTAAAGTGTAATTTTGACTCAAATGTATATTTTAAAATGTACCTAAATTTTTTAGTTGTTTGTTACAATTTCAACATATTCCTAATTAAAATGTATCATAACTTGAAATTAATATCACCAAATCTTTTACAAATTAATATCATTTAAATTTTGTACATATATATTATATTTACATTACATATTTATGTTTTTCTCACGTCAATCTAGTACAACTTGTTCAACTTAAATTCACTTAAAACTGAATTTTATTTTTCTAAAGCAATTACTGAGACGTGGTAAATAACAAAAGGGGTGGAGCCTACACTTGCTTCTCAAACAGGTATTCAACACAGAAGTAAAAGCTAACTCCAAAAAAATGAAAATATACAATTCTGGGCCTACTTTAATATGAATAAAATAAATAAAATATGAGGATATGAGATCTGAATCTAATTAAGTTAAAAATAATTTTAACCAATAACAGGGATGGGGAAATCTACATAATTTCAATTTATTATTTAAATAAAATGTAATGCTGCTATTTATTTTCTCACTGTGTGTTTTAACAATGTATACTTATTTTTGCAGGAAGCGTCAAGTTGCTTAAGCACATTGGTACTCTTGGAAGGGTTAACTTCTGTAGAGTTGCTCAGTAAGTTCCTGGAACTGCGCACTCAAGCTTTACAGCAAGTTTTGCCATCTGATCAACATGTCAGCGTGAAAGTATGCATCTCGACCAGTTTAAGACTGCTTGTACAGACCATCATGCTTCTACATGCTTGCTTCTATGGTGGGTTTCAGACTGCAATGTTTACCATGCTAACCATGTTTATCTACATTCATTGAGCTATTTGAGGGTTATCCACATTGCAGGGCATTTTTTCCTAAATAGTTTCTCACTCTCTCCATGCAAATGCAGGTACACATCCTCCTAACATTTTACTTACCTCAGCCCTATCCCATGTAAATATTCATAAAGCCAGTAGCCGAGCCAGGTAGTAAGACATAGTGAGAAAACAAATTATTGTACCATAATTAAAAATTTAGAATTTCCATATATGTTAGCCTTCTATGCAACTAAAATGCTTTATTTATTTCATTTTTTGTTATTGGATCTACCCATTCAGGTCATACGCTAAATACTTTAGTTAATATCATTCTTAAATAAGGAATTAAAATTAATTACTGCTGGGACAATTTGTTTGAGATATGCCTACCCTTATATTTCTTGCATCCTTCCTTGATTTCATCTATTTCTTGATACATGTCCTATTACTCATTACAATTTCCAAGGTAAAATGGCGCCAACGGCTATATTAAATTAAACTTTGAAAATAGGATAG
This sequence comes from Timema bartmani, assembly GCA_902151455.1. Lineage (NCBI taxonomy): Eukaryota > Metazoa > Arthropoda > Insecta > Phasmatodea > Timematidae > Timema > Timema bartmani. Next base: position 30,372 of record CABFWB010003730.1, read on the forward strand.
AAGGACAAGGCCTACACACTTATTAGAAAATTGTAGGCCTCAAAGTTCACAATTAAAACACAACAAAACACATGGTAATTAGGTAGTTTTTGGGTTACATCACCAGAAGAGAGTAAAAATAAAACACAAATCTGTTTACAGTCTGCCTTTTTATTTCCTTGTCCATAAAGAAGTAATCTATTATAGGTCTTTGCTCCCCATTCAAACTGTATCTAGTAATTTCATGGTTTTCCCTTTTCTTTTTTTACCAACTGTTCATCATGCACATTCCATTTCGTGCACACATTTCCAGTAACCTTATACCTTCCTTGTTTCTCTCTCCCCATTCGTCATGTCCTAACACTTCCTCAAAACTTTCTTTCTCATTCCCAATTTGGGCATTAAGGTCTCCTATCACCCCTTGCCTTTCCTTTCCCAAGTACCTTTCTAATTCTTCCTAATTTTTTTTTATTTTTCCTTCTCTTCCAAAAGGCATTCAACTTGCGTAGCATGCACCTGCAGAGATTCTATTTATTTCCCTTTGTCTATAATTATTTTTTTTTAGTAATTCAATCACTAATCCACTCCTCTTTTTTCCACACTATCCTCAGTACCACCCCTTCACCATTTGTCCTCCATTATTTATTACCCGCCTAGGTGGCATAGTCGGCTAATGCGCTAGATTCGTGTTGAGCTAGACTGCCAATGATGAGATTGAGGTTCGAATCTCAGTTGGGTGAACTGTAGGTGGTTTTTCCTTAATGATTTTCCACTCTACTTTCACAAAAATGTGGGTTCACTTCCTCTAAATTCAACCTTCCCAATTCCTAACCATTAGCATAATTAGTACTTAAGCATGTAACCCGAACGGGTAGTAAGACGCATTGATAAATAAATAAATACATTCATTATTTCCCATTAAGTGTAAAAAGTAAAAACACTAACACATATTTAATAACACTTCACTATTTCAATGCTTTAATGGTAGCTTCCTCAGGAAATAATAGTAATAAAGCTGATAATTTTGAAGTATTTGTAGATATATGTTAGTATTTTTTACTTTTATTTGTACTTAGTTTTTTAACATTCCATCATATTTATTTAACTACATATCTATTTAGAATATATTGACAGTTATAATAAAAATTAACTCCACAGAAGAAGATGGAGGAGAGAATGCTTCCCAATCTGAGCTGGGTATGGTGTGGAAACAGTTGAGAAACCTTGTGGGAAATGATGCTCCCCCGTCCATCGAACTGGTTAATGTAAAAGACTCTGTTGTCTACAAGTTCCTGTCCCCACTTGTTCAAGAGTTCAGGTTAGATTATTAAATAATGATATAGTTGTTGACTCATGTATGCTGCTAATGTGTTAAATGAAAATAAGGACCATTGGGGTTCATCAAACTCAAAAATATCACTTGGTTTTGTGCTGATGGCGAGAATCAAAGAAATCAAGGAATAAATTCACACACACAATACTTTTAGTAAAATTATGTTGAACATTGTTAATTTTTTTTAAATGTTAAAAATAAAATTATTATATAATACCTATATATTTTGTAAAGTTTATATTTTATCTTCGAATTAATATTTGGTTTAGTTTTTCACTAAAAGCAAATTATAACAGTGTATGTAAAATGTTTTCAACTTGTTGATCTTCCAACTTGTAGATCTTCCAATTTGTATTTTGCACAAAAAACTCTTCAACAAACTAGTAGAAATGTATGGTTAAGCAATAATAACATCTATAACCATACTCATATGCACTAAAATGGTTGTGATTGTGTTACTTGCAGACCTTCAATCAGCAAACCGGTAGAGCCGGTGTCCCCAGATGAGATGCGTGATCATGTGACCTTGTGGCTGAAGTGGGTGCAGGTGTTTGTGCAGCAGGGGGTCACCTCACTTCTGGCTCTGGTGAGCTCTGTGCGAGGGCTGCAAGCTATCAGAGAAGAAGCAGTAGGGGTGGGGGTAATCGAAGGTTGGGATGACATCTGTCAACACCTGTTGCTCTCTCAAGGTCCTCACCTTTGGGCAAACTATTTCCAACCACTGGTGACTCAACGAGCCAAGACTATCATCAGCAGCCATTGGGAGGCAGCACTTGCAGACCTTCATGACAAGCTGAGGAGAGCAGCTGATGATGTGGGTTGTGACAAGTGAGTGTTAGTTGGGAGAAAGAATCAATAGATAGCAAGTCCTCTACACACTAGAGCAAGACTACTACAACAATGCTTTGATGCTACTACAATACAACTATACAAATTTGTAAGCTGCTGGATAAATTCAAAACACCCGCCTCGACGATCAAATTGCTTAAGGTTTCACTCCAGTATTAGACTGGACTGCCAAAGACAGGAGATGGAGGTTTGAATTACATTTGGGTGTATTGAGAGTGGTTTTTCCTAGATGGTTTTCCACTCTCGATCCACATAAATGCAGCACACTTTCTATAAATTCAACCTTCCTCATCCCACACACATTAGCTTAAATAGTACATTTACTTACAAACCAAACAGGTAAAAATAAAGACTAAAGAAAAATAAATTGATAAGAGTAAATTTAATTAAGAAAGCCCACCTAGGGAAAGAGGAAAAATGTGGGAAGAATCCAATGCACAAAGGTGACATCTTCTTCCTTTCTTCTGTCTTCTAGAGTAGAAGTAGTCACACACACATTTAAACACAAATAGAGTAATATTTCGTTGGGGTTTGCGAGCTTGGATTTTTTCATTCGAGTCGAGTATTTTTAAAAGCTCCCGAGCTCGAGTATATTCAACATTTTAAAATATTAAAAAGCATATTAAAACACATGTTCTTAAAATATGAATGACACTCATTTTTATAAATAGTAAATACTTTTGAAGGAAAAAGAATTAAATAATGGAAATATCGGTTTTTAAATTAGAAATAACACTTATAAACAATTTAAAAATAAGAACAACACCAAAATAAAAATCTAATAAAATAAATGGTACAGCGCACCGCACAGACTTTCTCTCTCTTTCTATAAACTCGTAAGATTTCTGAACGGAATAATGTACATTGTATCATTACCACTCCACATAAGAACACGCATAAAATAATATACAATGATATATAATCAATGAGAAAAGAGGCGCATCTTTGTCCACCTAAGAGCATTTCAAACAGCTTAATGTCTTCCACAAGGGTCAACACTTCGTATTAAAATTTCGATTTCTGGTTAAAATTTTAACATTTTATAAGGTGTTGCAGATCTTCAAGTCATCGCATTGATATTTAATTATTCATTTATACATTTTGACCAATAAAAAATGTAAATATTGACTATTGAGTCTAAAATGGAGATAGATCATTGCTATGCAAACATTTCTCCTAAGAGATTTAAGGAAAAATAACATACTTTTTTAGATACTTATATTTAATTACTCTATGGCATTGGAGAATTATTGCGTTAAGACTTAAGTAGTATATGTTTACAACTAAAGCTCACAAAATTGTATTAATATATTTGCAAATATCTCAGAAACTGCTGCTTTTATAAAAATATATGTCAAATAAAAGTTTTTTATTTCTAATAGTCCTACAATTTTGCAATGATAAGTTGTTTAGTTTCTCCAATAGTTGTGGAGATACGGAAATTAACGCTTCTGTAAAGTACCCTAAAAATCATTTTCATAGGAAAATGAAAATAGCCAGTTTATTTATAATCTTAATCAACGCCTAGATACGAATTTTAATCAAAATCGTTTGAGCAGATTTTGAGAAAACCAAATTTTTCTCTTTTCGCCCTTCAGTAAACTACCCTTAATTTTAAGTTTTTATAGACACACAGACAGACGGCATTGCAAAGACTATTTTTTAGGGTTCGGGGGGTCATGAGACGTCGACATCCATCAACATTTCAGGTTAGTTTTTTTTTACGGTCGCAATACTTAAACTTTAATGTCCAAAAAGTTAAAAAAATTCATATAATTGCGTATAGATTGAAAGTTATTGATTTTATAAAAATATGTTTCGGATAAAATATCTGTATTATAAATATATATACATATTTGTAATGCTAAGTAATTTCATATCTCAAATAGTTTCGGAGCTATTATAAAAAATGTTAATTGACGCATCAGACCGGAGCCCTTAAAGCCATTTTGCCGAAATATTGAGGGTAGCCATTTTGTTTGGAATATTTATTAATGTTTATAAATGAAATTTAATCAAAATCGTTAGAGCCGATTTTGAGAAAATCGACTTTTTCTCTTTTTGCCCTTCAGTAAACTACCCTTAATTTTAAGTTTTAATAGACACACAGACAGACGGCATTGCAAAGACTATTTTTTAGGGTTCGGGGGGTCATGAGACGTCGACATCCATCAACATTTCAGGTTAGTTTTTTTTACGATCGCAATACTTAAGCTTTAATGTCCAAAAAGCTAAAAATATATATATAATTGCGTATAGATTGAAAATTATTGATTTTATAAAAATATGTTTCGAATAAAATATTTGTATTATAAATATATATACATATTTGTAATGCTAAGTAATTTCATATCTCAAATAGTTTCGGAGCTATTATAAAAAATGTTAATTTACGCATCAGACCGGAGCCCTTAAAGCCATTTTGCCGAAATATTGAGAGTAGCCATTTTGTTTGGAATATTTATTAATGTTCATAAATGAAATTTAATCAAAATCGTTAGAGCCGATTTTGAGAAAATCGACTTTTTCTCTTTTTTCCCTTCAGTAAACTACCCTTAATTTTAGGGGTAGATATCCAATTCCACGGTGTTTGCACCATTGCACCATTTTAAAAAACGAAACAAAGGAAAAAACAAACTTCTTTGCTGTCATATTTCATATAAAAGGGTAAGAACGTAGGTTAATTTTTAGATTTGATTTTTGTTTCCTCTGATTTTTTAAAAATTTTTACGAATGTTTTTGGCGGAAATTATCCAGGTTTTTACTATCCAGGCCAATACCTAGCATGCCTTATAATCAAGAGGCTAATGTAATATATTTCCTGATCAAGACCAGAACGTAAATATTAGTATGTTGTGTTTCAGGAGTAGTCAACCTGAACACGACTTACGTTGGTTTGTGTGGAGAGAGTGGAACAATGACTTACCAAGAGAGGACATTAAAAACAGTTCTTCTGTTATTCTTTTAATAATATTTTTCTCAAAATACACCTTCTTAGACTTAAAATATCTCATAGTCGACCTTGGATCTAGGGAAACACTCGAATCCCTTGAATCCTGAAGAATATGTATAATTTTAAGAGTATAAAAATTAGGGCTGGGCAGTTTCCAACTATCAATCCGATCATGGGCCAACTATGGCACAATCAGCTAACCCAGATTGGCATTTTAAACCCAATTAGTTTCAATTATTTACCCCAATATTTTGAACTGTGTAGGCTAGAAGTCAGGTAGTGATGACCCATCAATTTTAAGCTGGTTAGCAGACACATGAAGGAACCCCTCACTTGGCAACAGAAGTGAAGGGATTGTCTTGTTAGGTGGAAAGGAGAGGGGGGTAGTGGGGGAGTTTACCAGTCATGTTTGAAAGGACAGTCTGTTGGGACTCATTCTTGGCAGCTTGAAAATGAGACATAGAGTGAGAGAGAGATATTACAAGAGGGTAGATTTCTAGGTCATTACTTTGGGAGCAACATACTAGAGAAAGTGTGAAAAAATAAGAGGTTAAATTCAAGGGATGACAGTACCAACAAAACTTAATCCTAGTTCATGACTATTGGGTTGCTCAGATAATTTTTCACCTTTTTTTGCTTTGCTTATAAATATTAACTGATTACTATAGTTAATGACTTTAAAAAAATATTTATTCTGTCATTTATTAATATTGTTTGGTTAAAGTCTATTATTTAAAATATAAATAATAATAATATTGTTAGCTACTCTTCATGGAAAAGATAAAAATAAATCAACAGAATCTTAGCCTTTAAATAACTTTGTGCTAGTTTTGAAATAATTATCATAAATTATTAATAATTAATCCTAACAGTTTAGCATTTTAGATTTGTAGGTATCAAAGAGGTCTAAAGACTTAACTACCTTGAACTTGACCTTCTTCCTTTTTCAATTAACCGCCACAACATATTTGAGTTTTTTATAATTATATTTTTTATGTTTTTTAAGATGTTTACTAAGAGTATTATGAACAAAAAATTATGTATGTTCAAAAATGTATGTTTGTGGTTTTGTATACTACCTTTGTAATATTGTGAAGAAAATAAACCAAATGAGCGGCATCCGTGATTGGCATTATCAGAAAAAATTATCTGCATCCACCTAATCAGCAAAAGGGCCTAAAAAAATATTTCAAATTTACTTTTTTTTTTATCTAAGCTATCATGTCAGCCCTTTCTCATATAAGAAAAAATCCTACCAATGGGTTAAATTTAACCTCACACTTAGCATGTTTTCTAAAATTCAGATATGAGGTCGAGGATTATTTGTTAGAATGGAGATTCGGACTTGGATCTCTTCTTGAATCACCCATTTTTGTTTAGTTATCAGTTGAACAAGCTGACTAAAATTTGAACCTGAATCATGGTCAGGTCATTGTTTTTATAATGAATTGTTAAAACTCAAAGTATTTGTAGGTTATTATTGGTGATTAATAGGGAGCTGATTCTTAGGCACCAACAATGTTTAGAACAGTCAGGCAAATAGTCATTAAAAATATGAGATCTAGGCACTGATAAAGATGCTCTTTCACACTGAAGTCTGCATCCAAGTTTTGTTCAACAGCCTTAACTGCCACATAATCTCGTAATTTGTCTATAATTTCCCGTCACGGGCCTGAGTATTTACAAGGTGCAAAAATATACCCCTGGTGATTGGCAGCTGCATTTTATGGTCCTACTCATATTGCATTTGTAGATTTTACGTCATCATTGGGGGAGCTATGTTATTGTCATGGTTACTTAAACTAATACCAATTGATGTTGAAGATATCTGAACTGGAAAGCATTGCTTCTGTGAATGAAGGAACAATTAAGTCCGTACTACCAGAAGAAGGTGAGGGATAATGCACAATAGCAATGCTACTGTCGGTAGCAATATTACTCTCTCTCATTATGGCTCCACTTTCACAGTCAGCACTTGCTCAAAGTCCACAGTTAATTTAATGATCGTCCTTTCGGCTGTTACTAATTGCAAAAAAAAAAAATCCTAGGGATTTTCTCAACTACCCAAATTTTTAGTCTTTTGTATTGAGCACTGCTAAGTATTGCCCTTTGACTACTCCTTTCTTATATAAATACTAAGCAGCACAACCCACAACAGTAAACAAGTTGATTCATCACATGTGGGACGCAGACACACACATAAATTAATGTTAATATCATTACGACACGCTCAGACACATTAACAACCTTACCCAAATATAAATAGTACACATATACTGTATTTATAACTGGCCACAGACACAGCAAGGAATATGCTGTATCCCCTGTACGATCAGTAACACAACATAAAATAAAAGCAGCATTTGTCAATAGGATAAAAAATAAATATAGAACAGTTGAGGTGAGTGTGAGTTATCATGAACTAGCTGGCAAGTGGCAGGCACCAGGTGGATTCAGCTCAGGGTGAGTCACTCAGAGGGTGTATTGTGTCATTGTGTTGTAAACCTAAACAAACAGTTTGTAAGCTGACACTGGCACTTGGAAAGTACTAAGTAGGCGGAAGCAAGGGAGTAAGCTCTGTTGGATATTGTGTTGAGGGGGGGTATTATGAGCCGATGACGATCCACTTCCATGTGGTAAAGGAAATATTAAAATACAAAATACATTTGGAAAAAAAAGCTGTCATGCCATGCCGCCCCATGAATAGTGCTGCTCTAGGCCTAGGCAGCCTAGTGGGAAATCTGGCCCTGACTATTGTAGTAATTATATTCCAATTTTGTAATACTTTTGTACATAATATTCCTTCTAGTTTCAATATTTAACATCATATTAGCTTTTCAAGTAAAATTTAGCCTATCTAAAAGTAAATATATTTTTACTTATAATGTGCAGAGATTATTCCATTTTAGAAATTAATTAATTCATTGTTTTTATATTGGTTTAATTTTAAACTTCATGTGCAATGCATTTGTCTCATAGAATATTGAAATGTAATTTAATTTAATGTAATTGTTTGGCATTTATAAATTTTGAACATTGCAAAAAATATAATATGACATTAATGATTGTCTTATTAGTTTTGTAAGCACGGACATATGTAGGGACACCCACTGAGCTGAACTTAATTATATTTTCAAAAAATGAGAAAATGAGAAAGAAGTTAAAAAGTATAAACAAACTAATGATTGCTAACACAAAAATATTTCAAAATGCATTTATTCTATAAACGAAAGATGTTACAGGAAAGAATAATAACAAAATAAAAACACAATATGGCCTACATAATGAAACAAGAGACACATGATCTAAACGATATTAATTTAAAATCAATTGGAGACTTGGTTGGTTTAAATCCTAGTCAAATAAAAATATACTAGAGCTCTTATGGTATGAATGCAGATTGTTAATAGTTGTACAATCCTGGTGCAAATAGCTTGTTTAAACAAACTTAAAAAAAAAAAAGATCTATAGTAATTTATGTGTAAATGATTCAGAATTTACTAAATTTTCAAACCCTGCTTGTATGTTAGACCTTTCTAAAACACACTAATAATTTGTTCTTAGGCTTATTGATGAAGGTGATGGGCTACACGCCATGCGTTGAGAAACTTTGCTCAGCCTTGGATGTGCAGTTAGAGAAACTTCTCCAGGACATGCAGTATTATGTATGTGACCATACATCTATAGACACTGGAGAACTGCAGGTTCACCTGCAGGACTGTAGTGTTGAAAATGTGAACAGGTTAGTAGTTAGTACACCTTTGCTTGGCTTGGGGTATTTATTCAGTCAAGAAAGTTGGAGAATTTTGAAATATATTCTTAAATAAATACACAACTAAATATAATTATGAACATTCATAAAATTTAGATTATTAAATTTTGTAGGGCTGGGGCCAATAATTCGTTTTATTTTATTTACAATATTACAAACATAAAATGACACACAGACTTTTGAGTATGAATACTTTTTTGTTAATTAAATTCTTAGTAAAATTATTAATAAACATATTAAAAAACTTAAATATGCTATGGCAACTATTTGAAAAAGGTATATGGGTAAGTACATACAAGGTAAATAATTAGTGTTTTAGACTACTTTGATATAAATCCAAAATGTTCAACTGTGAGTATTATTAATAATAATAGTAATAATAATAATTTAATTAATTTAATATTTATTATTATTTACTATTTAATATTAATAATAATAATAATAATAATACAGTCAACTATGGTTTTAGTGAACTCAGTTGAAGTGAACATTTGGCTACAGTGAACCTAATTCATTGGTCCCAACCCACATACATTTCAATGTGTATTAAAAAATTTGTTTATAATGAACCCTCAACTTCGGTTTTAGTGAACGGAAAAATCGAAACTTTCAATAAAAAATGTCATTCTAACATCATAATTCTTTAAAACATAACTTTTTGGTTGTTTAAACTTGAAGACACTGATTCTCTACCTGAGTACTTCCTTCCATACAGTAGCCTCACAAGAGCCCTGTTAGCCATCACTTTGCAGAACACTTGTTCTTGCAGAGCCTTCATAACTACCAAGGTGGTTACGGGGCACACATAGTCCCCACTGTATTTCACCCCCACAGTCAATCCCCTACTTCGTGCCGTTGCCCATCTCCGCCGACTTGGACAAGGGGTTGGTCTTGTGGAAGTTTGTTTTGTTTCTAATATATAATGACTGGAAAAGTTGTAAATAGGCTCTGAAAAACCTGGGAAAGTCAGGGAATTTCCTCCAGACAATCCCTTCCCTATCGCCAAGTGATAGTACAAATGAACATTTTGTCTTTCACCCTGCTTAAGGTTGGTGAGTCATCACTACTTACTTCTTGCATATACAGTTCAAAAATTCGGCGAAAGGGTTAAAATGCCAATCAAATAATTGGTGGTGGGTGAAAATTATGAGGCTCAAAGTGCCGATTTGGCTTTAATTGGCTTAACAAGAGATTGTGCCATAGTCAGCCTATTGGATTGGCAGTCAGCACTGGCCCAATCATAAAAGTATGTTTTCTATACAGTATAAGGTTACCTTTGGTTATTTGCTTTTTAATTTAATAAAAACTTGTGTTCATTAATTTTAAATGAATATATAAATATAACAAAATCAATTTTTACTGTAAACATTGTTAACAAAGGCAAGACATATACAAACTGAATACAAATTTGAATTTGGGAAAATTATAAAGTCAGGACATTTCGAAGTGAAAATGTGTGTCCATTCTCTTATGAATGCAAAATGTCCAGCTTCTTAGAGACCTGTAAAACATGACTTAAAGACAAAGAATTTTCTGTCAGAATACATTTTAAATATATGTCAATTGCTTTAAAATTGTAAGAAAAATTTAATTTTTAAAATATGTGTAAAAGAACTAAACTAAAATGCTTGTAAATGCTAAAATGAAAATCATTTCAATGTGATATCTTGCTTAATATTAGATTTCTCTTGGTTACCTTAGCTTTAAATACAAACTAAATCTTTGCATGGATCGAAGGAAAAACTGTGGCTGCCCTTGATTTGATATTGATTTGTGGCTCAGACCCAAAATGATTATATCTAGAATGGTGAAAGTGGAAAAGTCATCCTACTTTGGCATGGCACCTTTTCAGTAAAAGCAACCCTCGAGAATTTTTTCAATTCAAGGAACTATGTCACAGTTCAATTTTGCTTAGAAGAACTTTAGCTGGCATCTAAAAAATTTACTAGAGTTACTTTCACATATTAAACATCAATTCATTTAATCTGCAGCACTCACTTTTGATAGATGCCCAATATCTATAAAATAACATTAATAGTATTTTAAAATGTTAACAATGTAACTGAAAAAAAAAAGTGTTTGTATTTTCTCAAATTACCAAGATCCTACTGCAACTTCCCACGCCATCACCAAATTAACACCCGTATCCCATTATATATGTCATCTTTCATTTGTAAAATTATTAATTTACAGATTGGTTGAGCACATTAAGTCAGAGTATCTAAGCCAATCAGAAGAGAACAGTGCAGTGTTGATGGCCCACTTGCTGCAAGCCCTTTGTGAGCTGTGTCCTAACCTTCACAAGTGTTTTTCTCCTTCTCTTGACATCAAAGTAAGAACAAACAAATAACATTTGCTGATAACACAAGTGATTTCTGAATATGCAAATACATGTTCATTCAAATATGATTATCTCTCTACACAAAGATACCAAATTTGATAATAGGCACATATTTCTTAGACAATTGTTAACCCTTCGTTGGTCGAGGGGTGGGCACAGCGCTCACTATTTTTTTATTCGTCTGGCATTTGCGATGAAACAGAGTATGAACAATGAATCTCAGTATAGCTGCTCGTTGGACTGTTTAGGGTGGGGGCATGGTTAAGATAAGATGATGCGAGGCCTACAGTCATTGTCAAACTGTCATTCTGTGAACGTTGTCATATTAGTGAGCACGGCCCTCACCCTCAACCAACAGCGTTACAAGACGAGGCTTGACCAACGGAGGGTTAATGGCTAACATTAAGAGTGGTGTCCATGTGGTGTTTGATGTATAGTTGTGGGATTCTACTGTTATGATTGTGTGTCTAGGACACAAACCCATTGCTGCCTCGCGAGTCAAGCAAGTGGCAGGAAGCGTGCCAGCTACTCCGTCAGGAGAGTCTACAAGCCTGGCAGGTGTGGCAACACATCCACTCTCAAAGACTAACTTCTCTCTGCAAAAACAAGCTCAATCAATCATGTCAACTTGCCAACCTTCTAGACTCAGCACCTGTAAGTCATTTTTGTGAGTGCATGTTGGCTTTTAACAAGATATTGGAACACTTTAATCTAATAGAATTTTAGTGTTGGGTGCCTCAAAAGTTATATCATATTCTACAAATTTACACATGCCAAATTAAACACAAGAATTAATCAATTAGCTATAAAATAAATATATACATTATTCATAAAACCTAAATATAATATTAAAAATCACTCAAAATATTATTAGCCTATAAGAAAATTGCTCATCATATGATGCCAACAAGAGTTAAAACAGTTTAGATTACTATAGAAGTCAGTTAAGTGCACTAACTTAATAATCAACTTTATTAGTAAAAGTACAAATTTAATCTCTAACTTAACAAATATAATTTTATAATAAAGGAAATTGATAAAACTCAAGAAAAAGGAAAAATAAACTACTAAGGGTAAATTTGATGAAGAAAGCCCACCTAGGGAAAGAAGAAAAATGTGGGAAGAATCCAATGCACAAAGGTGACATCTTCTTCCTTTCTTCTGTCTTCTAGAGTAGAAATAGTCACACACACATTTTAACACAAATAGAATAATATTTCGGCATTGTTGCCTTTATCAAACACAAAGAAGAAAGAAGAGAGTACAAATAACACAAACACTGGATTACTCCATTTTGAATTTAAATAAAAACTGTTAGAAACACATTGTGCCAACTTTTTTCGGGAGTAAAGATAAATTTCTTGTATGTGGTTAGTATTTATATAGACCTATTTACAAAATAATAATAATAAAAATAATGATAATAATAAAATATATATTTTTAATAATAATAATAATAATACCAATAACAATAAAAATCATAAATAATATTTATTATTATTTAATTATTAATTTATTGTTGAGATTATTTAGAAAGATGTGCAAGAATTCCTCAGAGTGAGGCCAGATCATGAAAATGTTGTTGATGTAGCAAAGCCATAGATAGGGTTTGATGGGCTGAGAATGTAGAAAGCCTTGGACACCTTTCTAGATAGTCTCAACAATTGCAGCCCCTTAAACTTCACCCACAATAAATCACAGCATAGTCTTACCTTCCTTGATGTAAATCTGTTCCTTGAAAACAACCAAATTTGCACCACTGTACATATAAAACCCTCCAATCACCAACAATACCTCCAATGTCATAGCAGCCATCCTTCATACACAAAAAGGTATCTACCATTCAGTCTTGCCACCTGAGCCAAACGGATATGTTCAGAACCCGATGATTTAACTGACTATTATAAACAACTCTCCACATATTTCCAAAGCAGAGGTTACCCCAAGCCTTTAATAGACATCCAAATCTCCAGAGCACTCTCCAGGGATGACTATGACCTTCCAAAAAAAGTTGAGGACATCCCTCTCACAACACAATACCATCCTGGTCTACAACATATCAACACCATCCTTAAAAGTGGTTACAAATTCCTAACCAGTTTCATCCAGACCCAAAACCTTCTTAGTTCACCCCAAATAATCACTTTAAAACAGCTACCCAATCTCCACAATATTCTAGTCCATCCCAAACCTCCTGACCCCAAGAGAATCCGAGAAGAAAAACCGACTACCAAAGGTTCATACCCCTGTGGTAGCACTCGTTCCAGCACATGTGGAATCCACCTACCAGCTACATCCTTCAACAGCAACGTAACCAAATTGGAATACAAAATCCCTGGTTATTACAATTGCAAAACAAATAACTTGATATATCAACTACATTGCAAATCAATGTGATGCAGAATATATAGGCCTTACTACAGGTTCTCTCAAACATCGAATGAACAATCATCGTTTTGACACAAACCACAAAGATCCGGCCAAGCCTGTACCCGTTCATGCTGGTACCCACAAACCAGGCCTTTCAAACCTGCTACACCTCCAAAATATTAAGAGCATTTTCCAAACAGTGCAACTCAACTTAGATATTGGGAACTGGTCCACCAATGGATTACCAAATCAAGATTACCATCAGGCCTTAACAGAAGATAGTTTCTTTCTTCCGATAAGATTAACAATTTTAAAATTATTATTATTATTATTATTATTATTATTATTATTATTATTATTATTATTATTATTATTATTATTATTATTATTATTTTATAATANATTATTATTTTAAAATATTTTTTATTACCATCACTATTTATTTTTATTATTATTTTGTAAATAGGTCTATATAAATACTAACCACAGACAAGAAATTTATCTTTACTCCCAAAATTAGTTGGCACAATGTGTTTCTAACAGTTTCTCTTTATATTCAAAATGGAGTAATCCATCTTTTGTGTTATTTATTTGTACTCTCTTCTTTCGTCTTTATGTTTGATAAAGGCAACAATGCTGAAATATTATTCTATTTGTGTTAAAATGTGTGTGTGACTATTTCTGCTATAAAAGACAGAAGAAAGGAAGAAGATGTCACCTTTGTGCATTGGATTCTTCCCACATTTTTCTTCTTTCCCTAGGTAGGCTTTCTTCATCAAATTTAGTCTTAGTAGTTTATTTTTCCTTTTTCTTGAGTTTTATCAATTTCCTTTATTATCAAATTATATAGCCATTGGGCCACCTCATTTTTAGACACTTAACAAATATAATAAAATCAAGGTATACCTATTTGTAACAAACACATTTTTTTACATGGAATTTTGATGGAGTGATTGTGTTAATTCAGAAATAATACTACCCGACAGAAATTTGAAACTGATTCTTTGGCTTACACTGATTTCTCTACCAACTTAGCTTTCCAACTTCTCATCTTAGTCATTGAGTCATTTAACCATCATAACTTCCCAAAGTCTTAAACAGCCAAGTGGTACCACCACTTGTTTCAGGAACGTACTGTATTATATCAGTGACATAAACTATGAAGTGTGTTTGGAATCACACCTGTATTAACAAAATAAGGCGTATGATCCAAATAGGTAGTAAGGCATAGTGCTAAATAATAAATAAAAAAAATTAACAAAATCTAAATTGTTTAATCAGGTAAAGGAGTTTCAGCCTTGAGTGTGTTTAAAACCTTGCTCATCCACATCTGAGAAACTTGTGTTTGAATTTTGATAGTTTTGGTTATAAATACTTCATGAATGAATAAAATATTATGATTTGGAAAGTTTTTGAATTAAATCCAAACTGACCCTCAGGCTATAAAAACAGTCATAGTCTTAGTCAAGCACTTGAATAAATTGCTAGCATTTATTTGTGTGTTGATAGCAATGGGAGGTTATCAGTATAGAAGAAGAGGCCGAGGAAGGCAGGAGTATCCAATCAGACATCAGAGTGCCTTCCCAGCCCAGTCTACCTCTGCAGGGCGTTCTAAGCGTTGCCGCTCAGATGATTAATTGTGTTGCACCTCACACGGTACCGAGGTGAGTTTCCTTTAAGACTGCATCTGTTGGATCTCTACAAACTAGACTAGTGACAAAAATATACATAAGAATTCTACTTCTGCATATTTACACTAGGGCTCTGCCAATACTAAGATTTCTAGCCAAGCCTTAGATATTTCCTTGAGCATGGGCTCGAAAGATTTATGAGCTCACAAATTAGAGCTCCTTGAAAAAGGTTATTTCTTTGCCTTGCATTGTGTCTGGTTTTTAAGAAGTATATGTTAACTCTTTTTTCTACTTATTGGGATGTGCTTAGAGTGCCAATGTAGTTAAAGGGTTTGTGGGGGGGTTTAGGTGCAGGAGAAGAACTTAACAAAAAGGGTATTGTGCAGCAGATATCTATTGAAATGCCAAGGTCAGCAACTGAGTAAACTAGTTTTGTTGATGAAAGGCAGAGAGTATGAGGCTTAAATAAAAGAAGATATATCTCTCTAAAGATTTTAGAATACAAATATCTTAGGATATCATTTTATCAAGAACACCTTGATGCAAAATATACTATTTACATCTTTAAAATTATACATACATACATAATCACACCGTTCCCTTGAGGGGTAGGCAAGAAACTGTGCATAAAGCTCACAAATCAACAACTCAGTACTTAATCTATTGTCAGTAGCTTTTTCCACACTTCCCTATTATTGAATACTTTTGCTTAGAAAACATCCATACACAGAGTCATACATGCTCTTTTATTCTTTAAACTCTTAATATCACTCTTTTTTCACACATTCATTTACAACATTTAGCCTACTCCTTCCTTTCGATCCACACACTCTTCCTTCATATATTTACTTCATAACTCAATCAACACTAATTCTCTCAATATACCAAAATCAACGTAAGACGCTTCTTTCACATTGACCTATTGGATTCCCTTTCAAACCACACTCCTTCAGCACCCATTCATTACTTACTCTGTCCATATGAGTTTTTCCACGCATATTTCTCAGATACCTCATTCCAACCACATTAACCTTGCTCTTGTGTTTTTCCTGAAAAACCCATGCTTCACATCCATAAAACAACATTGGTGTTAACACACTTTTATATATTGCTATCTTTGTCTCTTTCGATACTACATCGTTATTTGCAATAGTCCACATACATCCAACTACTATTCGAGATGCAGTCACTCATCTGTTAATTTCTGCATCTATCTTTTTATTTTTACAACACATTCTGTCTATATACACAAAATCATTAACTTGTTATAAAAGTTTTCCATTTATACTAAGCTGACAATCATTTCTTGATCTATCCTTATAAACAACTATCACCTTAGTTTTGAAGACATTTATACAAAGATCCATTCTCCCTGTTACCATATTCAAACGATTTAAGGCATTTTGCAAGTCACTTTCATCCTCAGCTATTAATATGACATCATCTGCATATAACAGACTCTCACATTCACCATTTGTACACCAACGATGTCCTGACAAGCATCTTTCACACACTTATTCATGAATACATTAAACAACAATGTAGATATAAACACAACCTTGTCTAACACCTTGTTCAATGTCAAACCATTCGCTCAATGCTCCATCCACCCTAACATGCTTTACTTCCATCATACACCACCATAATTATATTTACTAACCATATATCCATGCCATACTCTCTCAGAACATTCCATAAAATACTCCTATTCACCTGATCATACGCTTTCTCCAGATCAATGAATGCACAGTACATTTCTTTCTTAATGCTCTACATTTCTCAATCACTTGTTGCAAAAACAAATATCTGGTCCATGAAACCCCATTGCACACCCCAGATCTTGTCCATAGTTTGTTTACACACGCTCTCAATTAAAACTCTCCCAAAAACTTTTTCTGCAATACTCAACAAACTAATTGTCTTATGATTCTTACATAGTCTTACTGCCTTTGTATTTGTATAAAGGAACAGTAACAATATTCTTCCAGTCATTAAGAACATTCAAAATCCCAGCACACACATTGAACAACTCCAACAATATGGCAAGTAGTACCATGCCCCCACACTTAAGCATTTCACTTCTGATCCCATTTATACCAGCGATTTTGCAATTATTTTACACTCTCATAACTTTTAGCACCTCCGCCTTGTTAATTCTTTCACTCATAACATTTTCCCTATTTTATGCTACTTTCTCTACATTTTCACCATATTGCTCAAAATACTTCCTCCATCACTCTCGTATACTGTTTTCGTCCCAGATCATATCACCATGTTCATTCTGAATGTCATAGCTCTTTCCTTGCACTTCTTGCATTCCTTGTTTTGTTATCTTTACCCACTTCCAGAACAGCTTCTTATTTCCTTCAAATACATTATGCATTCTTTCTCCTTCTTTAAATCTTATTTGCTCTTTACTCTCATTTACTACTTTCTTTGTGTTCATCTTTTTCTCTTTGTATATGTCCCACAACCTCTTACATTCTGTTTCACTCTTCACAGCAATAATTTGTTTGTTTGCTTTTTTCTTTTTTTAACAGCTTCTTTCACTTGTTCATTCCACCATGCATTTCTTTTTAAGTTTCCCACCACTGCAGGTCCATACACATCTTTCACGCACTTAACTACAGCTTTGTTTATTCTGTTCCAAGTGCTTTTAATATTATTATAATTTATTTCAACATTACATTCATGCTCATGTAAAGTTAATTTTTTGCCTAGCGAGTTTTATTATTGTGCTCTCAAATGTTTATCTTGCAACTTTTTCATTTTCACTCTTATTTTCATAATACTTTTGCACTGCTTCCTCAAAAAATTCCTACCTGATTACAACCCTAGTATTCTTTACTAACTTTCTTAGTCTCTCATCATAAACCACAAAATCAATCATCATTCTCAAACTGCCCCATTGCCATGTACACAAGTGAATAATCTCTGTGCTTGAACTTTGTGTTTGACACAAATATACCTTTTTTTAAACACAGACTCACTAGTCATTACCATTCTCGTTCACCCTGTCATCACCGTACCTTCCTAGCACTCTCTCTGGAGCTCATTCCAAAACTCTACTCTCACATTCTCGACTTCACCCTCCACTGGAGCATAACCAGCATCCAACATAATTCTTTATTCTATGAATGCCTATTTTCATACATACCCATAGATGTTTAGATGACACCAACTCATACCGTCTCACAAACACCTTAACTGCTCAGATTAGGATTAAACCTACTCCCTGACTTCCCCTTACACATTCATCCACACCTGACCACAGTGTCAGGCTAACATCACAAATCATCAAAACATTTTTCCCTTTCCGCTTGGTTTCATATACACACAGAATATAAATTTTAATTCTAACAGTTCATTCTCTTTACCCACACTCTTCTCACATTTCACGTTCCAATAATCTATGTTCTCACCAGATTGTCAATATTTGGGCCCTTCACTTTTAACCTCAGCTGCCCATCATAGCTTTGGTCATCCGAGGCTAATATTATACCGTTTCTTTTAGTAATCATTTTAGAATAGACCAGGTTACTATCCTTGATCGTACCTGCATCCATGACATTATTCACTGTTTACGGTAAGGATACTGTATCGATCGGTGTTGGCACATTTTAGCCAGTATACCACAAGTATAACCATTGCTCAGTCTTAACTTGAGTGCGCTTGCGTTGTTCCTACGAACCAGTATCACTATAAAGACTGCCTTGCCGGCTAGTATGCCATTGCTCATGTCACTATCATTGGGAGGTAAGGTGGTGGGTGCACTGACACACCAGAACACTAATACTAAATTTCTTTCTCTAGTTTGAGGCCAGCATCAAATAAACAGCTCCACTCCAAATAGACAGGAAAGAGTAGGCTTTTTTTTTAATATTGCTACATCTTCAAAACCAAACATATTTTCTTTAATGCTTTGTTTCTAAACTTTCTTTAGGAACATGAAATTGAATAATTAATAGTATTTTGTTTACTATCACAGTATATTTAAAATTTAATTCAATAATTTAATATGACTTAATTTTTTTTTTATTGTTTAAAAATAAGCAATTTTACATTTTAAAACTTTTGTTAATATATGAGCTTTATTTCAATTTAAAAAATGCCTATTTGTTTTATATTTACATAATTAAGTTTAAAAATTATATATTTATTCAACCCAAGCTCGACTCAGCTCGATACTTAGAAGTCTCATGAGAAACTCGCTTGAGATCGACTCGAATCAGAAAACTTGAGCTTGCAAACCCCTACATATAAACTAATAAAGTATAGAGTAGGAAGGTATGATTTATATAAAATGTTAATGTGCCCACATTTGTGTAGAGGTAGGGTCAGAAATAATTTAAATAATTTAGGAAAAATCACCTCATTACACCAAAATAGAATTCAAACTCTAATGACTTCCCTGACAAGATGACACTGACACTTTTTTCATGTGTCCACCAGTGGTGATACCTAGTGTCATACACTTTAATCTTTGATCCCTATATATCATTAATATGAAAATATATATTTTTCATTTTAGTTTTATTTTTACTAGAGTACTCTAGGAATTTGACTATATTGTTTCAATGAATATCAACACACAAGGTGTAAATTATTTTAATGACAGGGATTTCCTTATAGAGGAGACCACAATTCAATTAATTTAAATAAGTTGAAAAATGACACATGGACATGAGATCGATTACCATTTCCAGGTGTCATTTTCAACTTATTTAAATTAAAGCCATCTCGAGTCGAAGGTGACAGCATTATCTGATAGCTCACAATCTTGATCACTCATATGTAGCTGATAATTTTCCCATGTCCACCACAGACTCTGCCTTAAAATATGAGTGAAGAATGACCCTGGGCATGGGACGACTCTGGATAGCTCAATGGTAAGATCATTGGCATACTGAGCCAAAGGTCCCAGGTTCAATTCCCATGTCCAGGTGTCATTTTTCAATTTAAAGAGTATAATTTAAGAATATAATTTAAATTATATTGATTCAGGTAAAATTAATCATAAGTTGTATGTTGAAATAACCAATTGACTAGAAAACACATGTCAGATTCGTGAGTTTAAAATGTTCTCACTTGTTGTCACCTTGTTTTCTTATTGTATTACAGGAAGATTCACCAAGATATAGTGGAACATCTGATGAGTGACTTATTGGAGTCCTACAAGGGTGTCAGTCAGGAAGGGTCCTTGTGTCAATCCCAGGCCCTGCAGTATCTGCTGGATGTCAAATACCTCACTATGTTATTGCTGCCGCGTGACCATAAGGTGCTTATTTTAGCATCTTAATGATAAAGACATAGTCTAATATCATGTTTATTTAAATTTAAGTGATTTTGGTTTATTTACAGTGGTGTCAAAATCTGATGATATCCATATAACTATTTTGTTGGAAATATTACAGTAATTTATTTATATCTCATTAAGGAAAACCTCATTTTACTTTTTGAGGTACATTTTGTTATGTTTGGAAGAAGCTGTAGGAAAAATAAATTTAATGTTAAGATAAGCTTTTAATAACTCAAGAATTTCAACTTTAAATAGAATTTCAATCTTTACTTACTAACTCAAATAGATTATAAATTAAATATCATGTTTTGGAAAAAAAATGAATTGAATATTTAGTCATGAATATGTTTACAATTGATTCCAAATCAAATATTTTATAAATAGTAATAATAATTTTAAAACAATAGGTTATTCATTATTAATATAATATTACAAGAACCACAACTTGGTTTGGTCAAGTTTAATAATGTGAGTTAATCTGCTAAAATTAAATGTAAATACAGTCACGTTAGATACCTAAAATGTTGTGATAAAATTGTTGTTAGCATTTTAGTAAGGATATTTGTCATTTTTTATAAAAACTAAAAAGTTAAATTATTCAAAAGTTTGACCTTTATATTTAAATTCAAATCTGAATCTGGAATCTTATTAGATTTGATATTTTAATCTTTTAAATATTAAAATTTAGAATTTCAGATCGAATACATATCTTAGTTAGATTCATATTCAAAATTCTATATCTCTTTAAGTTAATATGTATTGTGCCTACACCTCTTGTGGACCCTTCTGACGTTACGGGAGACTAATTGTGTCAGCCCCCGTTTACACCAGTGTCGATAGTAGGGGTTCGCAAACCAGGGTTGGGCATAGCACAACAAGTCGTTATGAAGGGGTTGTACGAAGAAAGCACTCAGGATGTAGTCACTCAAGTCTTTATTCAGGGCTCTAATTCGACCCTTAGGTTGATTCGGTTACACAACTGTACGTCAAATAAAAACCTCATCTCTGTGCCCGCGCACGATAACATCGCAATAACCCCGACGTGCTCTTAACAAGCCCAGAACCGAGAGTGCCGCAATGAGCTCAAGGCCAGAACCTCGAAACCAGCTGTGACTGTGCGCAGCTGTCCACGCAGGGACAAATGAGCAGCACTGTGCACATACAAAAGAGTCGAGGAAACTCTGCATAGAGTCCCCCCCCCCTTAAACTTAAGCGCCGGGCGGGAAGAAATGAGGTGTCAAAAGTATAGGAGCAGAATAAAGTAATTACAGAAGAAAAATTCGGACCAACCAAGGGAAAAAACATAGACCAAAACATAGAACAATGTCACATGTGGCGAAATATTACAAAACAGAACACTTGTTTTATAGTAAAAGAAATTGATAGAACTAAAGAAAAAGGAAAAATAAACTATTAACAGTAAATTTGATGAAGAAAGCCCAACTAGGGAAAGACAACATCCTGTTTAGTCTAATTACTACTACTTCTCGAAGAAGATGCTATAATAGCATCCAAATATTAAAGTGTGTGTAAATATGTGAGAGTGTTTTTACTTTTATTTGTGCTCTACCATTTTCTTAATATTCTATCATTTTATTTATTACAAATTATATCTCTTTAAGGAAAACCTCTTTTCACTTTTTGAGGTAATTGTATTATATTTGGAAGAAGGTATAGGAGAGATGGATACAAACATATATAAGGAATGAACACAATATGGCTTTTACAATGAAAAAACACAGTTTACACTTTACTTTACATTGCTGCTATTGGGCATAGATAATGGCTGCATCTTGAAGAAAATTGATCGTTACCGCTCAATCCCCCAACCTAGGTTTATCCTATCGGAACTCATCAAAAGGGATTGTGAAACATGCAATGCAACTCCCTAAAAGAGGAAATTAAAAAACACAAAAGGGAGAAAAAGTAAAATTGTAAAGTATTACCATATTGGCCTGAAACTAGGCCGCAACCCAAATTTTCAACCACTTTAAAAGAAAAAACAATAATTACAAAGAAAATTATATTACCTAAATATACAAAATAATTTGTGGAAGAAACCCCACAATATTTACACTAAAAATGATGTTACTTTGAAGGAAACAAAGAATAAATATACAAAAAATTATATCACTTGGAAATAAAAAGGTAAGTTATTCCTTCTTAAAATGAGATCACTTGTAAATAAAAAGGTAAGCTATTCACACTAAAAATAAGATTGCTTGGAAATAAAAAAAATATAGATGTATTAACAATGCAATGAAGAAACTAATTTTGAAGGTTTGGTAACTAGGTTCGACAGCCATATTGTCTCAAATGTTGTAGACACAATTAAGATAGTCAAGGTTCATCTACTTTTAAATAACTTTGCCGTGCTTAAGCGCTGGTTAACTATCAAGGTTCATCTATTTATAGATAATTTTTACAAGTCTAAGTAATGATTAATAACTATTTCAATTTATATCATACAACCACATGCATATCTTATAGGTACAAAATTTTATTTGTATTATTTAAGAGTGTGGTTATAAGCTGCATTAGAGTTTTATGAAGGCTGTTTCTTGGGGATAAAAAGTGTGTCTTATTTTCAGGCCTACATGGTATAGGACACTTAGAAAGGAACATATAAAAGAAACGCATAACATAAAGGACAAATACAGGAAATGGATATTGTTCTTCTTTACATTGTGAAAGCCTTAATGTGCTTGTCCTCTTTTATGTTTCTATCCACCTTACCAGTACAGGCTTCCAAATATAACAAAATAGCTCAAGAAGTGAAAAGAGGTATTCCTTTAAAAAAAACCTTGTCTTTATAACAGACAGTTTAAATTTCCCCGACAAAATAACATCATGGGCTCATACAGTGAAATAATCTCCTAATAACGGACATGAACACTTCTTTTTGCATATTTATGCATAACAATCTCTTAAACAACGAAAAAAAATTGAAAACACCAGTTTATTTATAGTATTTTACTGTAGGAATGTCAGGAATGCCATTGTTTCACATGAAGATACTTCCAAGGTCGTACCTCCTATCTCATATCCCTTCTACACCATCAGCGAGGGGATGTTCCAGCAGTTGTCTATGCTCATGTGCACATATACAGTACAGAAGGTCTACTGTTTATATTTGGTTTCATTTGCATTTTGTTCTGTTATTATTCAATATGTGCAGTAAGCTACATAAAATATTGATTTATTATTTATAATATTCTGCCTACACTACTGTAAGGGGTGAACATTGTTCAAGAAGTACGATTTTAAACATTTATTTGTCTAAATAAAAGTCGCTTCTTATTAATAGACATTTTTTTGATCCTGGAGGGTATCCGTTATTGAGAAATTTCACTGTAACAGTTAAGTACTTAACTAGATATCTATTAATGTATTTATAATATTTCTCTAGGTTCTTATAGGAAAATCTCAAGAAATAAGTGACAAATTTGAAGAAAAAATCGACCCATTTGATTTGGATGTGTTCAGTCAATACATTCAAAATAACATCAGGAGGAGTGTTCAGAAGAGCCAGGTACTAAGCACATATGCATTTAATAATCTTTTTATTTTATTTTAGAGATGGGTCAAATCTGACTTAAAATATGCTATAACCTAATTTTGTTAGGATGGACAAAATCTGGTAGTTACTAAAATATGTTTACATTCTTACATTAAGTAATGTTATCTGCAGCTGTCTGTCACTTTTGATAGATATTATCAATACCTACCAAATAATACAGTAAAATATTACTTTATATCCATTACTGCTTTCAGTCTGTGGCCTGGGTCACTTTTTTTACTAAAGCCATATATTTTCCACTACCGGCTTGCTAGGCTTGTCATAGCTTCAAATGCCTTATAATATAACTTAAGACTAGAACAGACACAACATCCAGTCCCTGGCCATTAATTCATCACTGTGAAAGGGTAAACCCACACTTTACCAATGATAAATGTTTCGGCCATGCTTGGAATCAAACCCGGGACCCTTAGCTCAGTAGACAAACACGCTACCAACTATGCTAATATTTCAGATAATATAGTAAAATGTTATTTAATAATGTTGGCCACAAAGAAATATGCTTGAATTTTCTAAACTGTTTATAAACCAAAATCAGGGTATAGATGGTTTCACAAGGAACATATTTTTACCAATAGTTCCCTAATGCCGGGATCACGATCAACTTAACGTTAACTTAAAGTTAACTTAAATTAACTTAAATTAACTTAACGTAAAGGACCTCCTCCTGTGTTTAAATGGAGGCGATCACGATGCAGTTAACTTAACATAAGAGATGTCCTGGGATGTCATTTACTTTAAGTGAACTTTACTTGAAGGGTATCACATGATCTAGCCAGCCAATCATTATGCGAGTGACGTCAACAGGGCTATTTAGTAATTCATTTCTTGGTATTATGACCAATGTTTACTCTTTAGCATAAATTCTAGTGATCAGACATTAAAATAAAATAATCAAACTAAAATAGGAAAGCTAAACTTATCAAAAAAGTTTTGTAATAGATATTTATTACATCGATTGAAAACTGTAAACATTCACAGATCACTGTAAAAACTAGTACAAATCACAGATCATACTCTAGAATGAAGATGTTTGGCTCGAGTTGTTACATTAAGTTATGTGAATCGTGATCACACATATGTTAAGTTAACTTTAAGTGAACGTTACGTTAAGTTGATCGTGATCCCGGCATTAGAGCCTCTCATTACTTAATCCTAAGACAACCATTAATTTATGTCACTGTTGTGATTGGACACACAATTAGTATTGGACTCCAGAAGGGATAGTATTGGCATATTCATGTTGGCACCTCCTATTAACATTAGGGTTGAGCGAAGCTTCAAAATATTGTAGTCCATGTCATAGTTCATATCTCCTTCACTTCAGCTTTGGCAACAACAATGACCTTCACATTTAAAAAAATATTTAGTAACGAAACTTCATTATATTTGGGAGGTCAAATACTATCATCAGTTACTGAAATCCTTTCTAAGAGTGACTTAATTTCAATAGTTCAAGTATAGTGTTTGTTACTCAAAACATTTTGAAACTAATAATAAGAAAAATCTAAAAAATAATTCAGGATATACAATAAATAATATAGGTCCTACTACAAGAAAAACAAACAAAACATTCCAGTGACATACAATAAATAATAATTAATATCCTACTATAAGAAAAATAAGCTAACCATTTCAGTTGTAGTTGTGTTAGGGCCTTAACTGCTTTCATTTTCCATCGTTGTCTTCAACTTGATTTTCTACAGATATTCCCTCAGAATACAGACTCTTCAGCAAAACAGGTTTTTTGAGTTATCAAAGCAAATATTACTAGCAAATTTCAAATAATTATTTAATTGAATCATTTCCTAGTTTATGCCAAAATTATTATGTTAACGCAGACATCTTCGACTCGGTAGTTGGCTTATTACTGCCATACGGATACATATTAAGAATCAAATAGCCGAAGCTATAGCGGTAATAAGCCAACTACCGAGTCGAAGATGGCTGCGTTATCTGATGGCTCGTGAATAAAGCCGACAATTTCCGCACATCCATCATAGACTCTGCCTTAAAATATGAGTGAAGAATGACCCTAGGTACGGGACGACTCCTGGATAGCTCAGTGGTAGAGCATTGGCATACTAAGCCAAAGGTCTCAGGTTCGATTCCCGTTTCTAAAATTAATAATATCTTCGGCTATTTGATTATTAGTTAAGTTAGTTGTGTGCTGATATAATCAGTCAGTTCAAAAAATGCAAGTCAAATATCTTAAATAAATAAAATATTAAATGATTACATTAGATTGTCTATGTGGAAGCTTATCTTAGGTAACAAGTTGAGTTCTTATAATGGGGAAGGACCGTTTAGACTTATAGTTAACTTACCCAAACACTGGTATTAAATTGCTATAAAACACAAACAACCATTTAAGGCTTAAGCTGCCCATCCACGTATGAGTCTGGCTAGGCTTCCAATTACTTAAACTCGTACGTGGGTGGGGTGTCACGAGCCAGGTTTGGTATCAGACAAGCTGAGTCTGGCTCGGCTCGCCACTAGCTTGCTATTGGCTCATGCTCGTGTGGAGGGTACAAGCCAGGTTCTTGTATCCACACTGCAGACAGTGTGATTTTGTCAGTCAGAGGAACCATGTCGGCTTCCATATTCAAATCGTTCATGACCCTTGAGTTTTTGACAAAGTTTTTAGAGGAGTATTGTCAATTGCCAGCTCTGTGACAAATTCGTAGCACAGATTATTCTAATAAAGGAAAGCAGGATGAGGCTTGAGATTCACCCGTGCAGTTCACGTGAGAGAAATTCACTGATGCTGACTTGGAGTTTGATATAGAGAAAAAGTAGATAATATTCGGGAATTGTTCAGGAAAGAATTGTGCTGCCTTAGAGATATTAAAAGAAGTGGCGCGTCAGAGAGCAATATGTACAAGCCAACACTGTGGTACTTTGATATGCTTTTGTTCACTCACCATAGACCAAGAAAATCCCAGGAAAAGTATAAAGTTGAAGATGATGTTGATGAACTAGAATCAACAGTTTTGATAGTAACAAAGATAAATAATATGTATATTGCTTTCTACATAAATAGAGTGAGAACACTAAATAATTCCTTGACCTTGACCGGCTTGAGGTGGTATGATCATGGAAAAATTGAAATCTTCAAACGACCTACCTGTGGCGAGAAAGCTGAGAGTTGTTGCTAAATGTGCTTCAGGTGTTATAGCATTAGGCATCACACTATCTTGTTTTGGTATGAATGAACCTACTTTTTTGAGCAAATATTTTAGATTCTCTTCAGACATTCTAAAGTAATTTTTGTAGTCGTCAGGACTATAATCTCTGATAAAGTTAAATAAATTTAAATGTGTGAAAATGTTTCTTTGTAGCAACCATTTCTTAACCCACATTTTCCTCTTTTCATTTTTAGTTCTCACGAACACACCACATTCGTCCAAAATGATCACCGCTCCTGCAACTTGCTTAGACAAACTCATTGTAGATACTGAAATGTTTTAATAAAGTTGGGAGTCCACTCGTGCTACTGGTAGAATGTGTGTGTGGTGAAATATGACCGAGTCCGGCTCCTGACTAAAGCTCGCCAAGCCAGATTCATACATGGATGGGCCGCTTTGGTCACTGTAACCTTTATATTTGTGTGCTAAAATATGTTTCTAGTGTCTCCTGGGAGTCCTGATTGCATGGCCAGAGAAACTCTCTGTTGTGGCGGGATTGAAGGCAACCTCTGTTGGTAGCACTGTAGAGAATCCTAGCATTCTTCCTCTGTGTACCACAGCCCCATGGTTCCCTCTACTTCCTGTTACGTCGCACCATCCACAAACATCTGTCAGCAAACCTCAGGCAAGCTTCTCTTTAAGTAACATCACATAATTCTTAAATTGTTTGTATCCTTTTATTTGGAATACTATAAGTAACTTTCTGAATTATATCAACACATAAATTACAAACAACTGAATACATGAAAATGGTGTAAAAATAATATAAAATATTGTACTATATGAGTTAAAATAAAGAAGCCAATCTGGAAACAAAAATGCGCTAGACTTCGATAAAAACAAGTACTCTCTTCTATTTATTTATTAATACGAGCATCATTTCTTAACTATTTTTGCTCAGACAGCTACATGTGATTTTTAATTTTAGATAAAAACAACTAAACTTTCCTATTTTTCTCGCATATCGAATATCCTTAAGGATTCGATGGCCCATCCCTAGTTATTTTGCTTTCAAACAGCATTTCTTGCATGATGCGTACAAACACAATTAGTGAAAAGTAGGTGTCCTCAATAATTATATTAGTGAGTTGTTTTATAAGTTATATCAGTAGCTTTCACTATATTTAGCTCCATAATATAAAATGAATGTTAAAAATATATATATTTGCCTGGACTTGACATTCCCATACACATTTCAAGTTTTGCTTTAACCTTCCCTCACCAACCCATCTATTAGTGGCCTTATTATTTTAAGGTCAACAATATAAGGTTTCATGTTTCCAGTTGAAGAAAGCTGCAAGTCCAAAACCAAAAGGGGATCCGTCAGCTGGTGACATAGTGAGGTCTGGAGCAGCTGCCCTTTTTGGAGTCATGAGCTCGGACTGGTTCGGCTCTAGTTAGGACATAACACCACACTACATTGAATGCTTGATGTCATGGGAGGTCTGAAGAAGTTGAGCTTTTTGGAGTCATGAGTTCAAACTGGTTCAGCTCTAGTTAGGACAAAAACACCACTACATTCAATGCTTGCGCACATGGAGGTCTGGTCTGGATCAACTCTGCTTGAGGTCATGAACTGAGATAGTTCAAAGAGGAATATGGGGCAACATACTGACTGGTTGATGCTTTGATGTCTTTAAACTATGTAACATTATTCTTTTATAAATAGAACACTCTGCTTTCTGTTCATGTTATATTGTCTCATGTTTTAAAATAACATTTTTTAAATACACTTAAAAAAAACCTAAGTTCAGTTAAAGCCAAAGTGTAAAACCTGAATGGGTAGTAAAACTCAGTGTTAGAAAAAAAAAATTAAAGCCAAAACCCTTTCTGGTGGGCCATCAGGCTAAATGTCAAGATCATTAAGGCCCAATATTACAATGTCTCATCAAATTACAAAAAGGTGCCTTTTGTTAGTTCTTATTGCGAACCTTCTCAGAGTGCTATATTTGTTTCAAGGCTTTTGATTAGATTGATGTGACCATATAAGCAAGATATTATCAGGTAAAATCTTTGTAAGGTTATCTGCTACCTTTTAATGTATTTCTTTCTTTGCTAAAATGCCCGTTGAAACTAATAAAAGAAAACAAAGTGTAAAGCAAAGAAGAGGAAATGTAATTTGCGTAGAATTAATAGGAAAACACAAAGGGAAAATGGCGCCAAATGGCTATTTTAAATTAAACATTGAAAGGAGGACCAGGGTTGTCACTAATTTATAACATTGAAATTCCCTGACATTTCCAGGTTTTCCAGACAAAAATATAATAGTTCCAACAACTCAATATAATGTGGCAGGAATGAGAAGGTAGCTTAGAACAGATGCACACACATTAGCATGAAGAGCATGGGTAAACCACCCAAGTGCACGTAACCGGGATTCAAACCCCCAACCTTCCTGTTATTACATGCAATGCAAGTAGTCTATGCTTCAATTCCATAATTAATGATAACCACATTTACTAAAGATAAAAAAAACTTTAGGACCTGGGCCCATCATGAACAAATAGATTTATTTTTTACTTGTTTATTTGACGCTTTTCACACATTTACACAAAACATTTTATTTCTAGTTGTAAATAGTGGGTGGTTGAGAGGCAATGCTTTGGACTTCAAAACAAATACTTTACGCATGTCATTTTAGAATTGAGAAACAATACAAGAAATCTGTATTTGAGCATGTGCAAAGGGTCACTAAACTGAAAAAAGCAAATTTGCAACACTTTTGATATATTAAATAAACAATTTTGCTATAATGCTGTGACATAATAATTAATTAAAACATTATTAAAAAAAAAAAATAAAGTTACAAATGATATAGAAAATAACGATAAAGACCCGTTTTGCCATTATTTTGAAACTAAGGATACAAAAGATCAAATACCCACACGCGTATTACGTGTCATATTGAAGGCTGTGCATACACTTTCTCACAACTAGAATGGTGACCACGGCGCATACACTGATGTTTATACATGCACAGATGTTCTCGGATTATGTAATACCACAATATAGTAATAGCCTTCACTGTGAAGTTCACAAATTACGATCACAATTTTAATTAATTACTAAGCAGAAAAACATTAATGTAAAAATAGGTTGTTAGCAAAATAGTTTAACACTTTCAAAATTTGACCTTATATTTAAAATTCCAGTCATTTTTGGGAAATATGATAAATTCCCTGACATTTCCCTGTTTTCCAGATGGGTGGCAGCCCTGAGGGTAGAAGGGTAAGGCCTATACATTTACTAGAAAACTGTATGCCTCAAAGTACACAATTAAAAATAACAACAAAACATATAATTATGAAATTTTCGGGGTACATCAATTTCCTTTCTTCAGGATGTTGTCATCATCCTGTTTAGTCTTACTACTACTTTCTGAGGAAGATGCTATGATAGCATTGAAATATTGAAGTATGTATAAATATGTGTTAAGTGTTTTTACTTTTATTTGTGCTCTATTTTTTCCTACTATTCAATCAAATTACTTATTACAATTTTTTTTGTTCAATGTACTTTATTTGCATATTATTTTAAAGTTCTACTCCAAAAATACTTTTGGCCCTCATTGGCATATTTCAATGATTTACTGCCTACAAAAGAGGGTGTGATCGCTGGAGTTAAACATTCAGAATCAGACAATGAACAGATGGAAAAGGATTTTCATCTTTTCACTATGACTGATAGTAAGGATGAGAATTGTGAATTTTATATGTCTAAATAACTATTTGTAGGGTTGTGTGAAGCTTTGAAACCAACATCAGCTTTGACTTCGCTTCGAAAAAAATTCTGGCTTCGAAGCTTCGCCAATAAAAATATTGACAGCTAAAATAATCAATTTATGTTCAATTCCTGCTATTCTGAGCTGTTTTGTACATTATAACTAAATATTCATATTGAAAAAATCAAGTAAATGAATTGCATATAGTTATAATAGCTTGATTTATCAGGTTGAAACAAAATATTACAAACAATTGTCTGATAACATTTTCCAAGTAATTTTAGTGCATAAAGAAATTTAAACAATATAATATTTTTTTAAGTGTAAAAAATCTAACAAAAAATATTATAACTTCGAGTTTTCTTTGAGAATATTTCATATATTCGATTAGAGTTCACTTCAAATTTTAAAAAGAGGACTTCACACCCCCCTAATTATTTGTATACCTTTTTTATTATATTGTTGACATTAAATTATATACATTACATTCTTGTTGTAAAAAATAACACTTGAAACGTCGAAACATGTGAACGATACCTATTATTTGGGGGGAAAATACTATACCGAAATTAATTGAATTACAGTGAGAGAAATATGAAAACATTCCCTAATCACTTCTTGTGAAGTAAAAAGGAGTTTCATTCTACAAAATGATGCTACAGAAGAGGCAAAATATGGCACCAGAAAATTAAAAAAGTTCTTTGTTTTACATTTTTATGAAATATTATGAGAATTTTAAGAATTATTATTTAATCCATATGAAATTTTTTGTTTCATTGTAAAATGTATTGTAACAAAGACTTTATTAAATTGGCAGAGCAACCAGATATTCTATTCTTTAATGTAAAGCCTTTTCTCATCATCATTTCCAACCTGTGACCAGATCAGTTTAGTAAAATGCCTCCATCTTCCTCCTTTAATTCCTTCCATTCTTCTCTCACTTTAACACATTTTGTTATCTGCTCTTCCCATCTCTTTATTGGCCCTTCCTTGCGGTATTTTCCTACATACCTCATTGCCAAAATTTTCTTAGGCATCCTCTCTTTTTCCATACTCATGACATACTCATATTTCAGTCTTGCTTCCTCTACTATCTCATATACTCCCTATACCCCCATTCTTTCACGGATAACTTCTTTCCTAATCTTGTTTCTCCTGGAGACAGCTCGAGTATGGGTTTGTTTCAGCCACCGGTTTACTAAGCTTATTGTGGTAAAACCCTTTCTATTACATGCAAATTTTAATTAATCTAAGAGAGTTGCCACGCACCTGGAAAAACAGAAAAAACCGGGAGAATACAGGGAATTTTTTTGTGTCTGGAAAAAACCGGGAAAACACAGGGAATTGCACACAAAAAAATAGAATTTAATGGAATTTATTAGTGAATTTGGGAAAGACAGGACTTGCAAGCTTAAAATAGTAGGAACAATATAGACTAAAATTTGTAACTGGAGAACTGAGCAGTCTGATTGGAACACATCTCATTTATGATGATTATGATTACCAGCACCTCATCAGCTTGAGACAAGTCCTGAGTGCAACCGAGACGACTCGTTCGGAAAATTCCATGCCTTTTCGGCTTCCTCCACTCACCCCCGCCAATACCACAAAGTCTTGTTTCCTCCACCCCATCCCCCAACTTCATCAAGCCCATGCTGCTGGTACATGTTTTTGCTGCCAGTTGAATGAATTCATTCTTTGGATTTTGGTGTTATTTGTCTATTGTTTAAAAAAGATTACTCCTGTTGAAAGGTAATGTTTTTGTAGCGTGATGTTTTAAGACTGTACCCTACCTATCTTGCCATTTTGGCTATTTTTTATTTTTTAGAAACTGCCAAGGTATCAATATTGTCTGTTTAAATCTTTATGGGTTTTAACATTTTTTTACAGTCGACTCCCAATTTAGTGAAGGTGGATTTACTTGGTTGCTGCTGTGGCCAGGAAAAAATTATTGAGTATACTATAAAGGGAAAAGTTTTTGAAAATATTGCCTCCAGCCTGCTAGTTTGCCGTAAAATTAGAGTAGTTGTACAAATGACCTATTGGGTTTGTGTCCGCCATAGCTACTTTACATCTTCCAACCTCTGTGAAATGGACTAGCCCACTTCTACCACCCTTCTCTCCAAGGTCACAGTTATTTTTCTTCTGTTAGGGATATGTGAGACTGGTAAAATATCGATATTTGAGTATGAAAAAAATGAACGAGAAGTATATCAATATTTTCCAATATCAATACTTTCATTTAGCGATAGAAAAATAAAGGAAATAATAAGATGAATAAATTTAATAAATAATCAGAAAAATAAAGGAAGTAAAAGGAGAAAAGTAGGTAAATTAAAATCTTTCGATATTAGTAAAATATCAAAAGGCTGGTATCGAAATAAAAGTATCAATACTGCAATTGTATCATTGCTAGTGCTAGTTTAAGCGTCTCTTAAAATTTTAAGATATTAAAATCATTACAAACTCAAAACTTTATAACTAGATATGACCATACCTCCGAACTTTTTTTTTATTTTGACCATAACCCTCAAATTAAAGTGATTTTTTTGAATTCCATATTTTTTGAAAATGGCTCAAACAATTTTGATTAAAATAAATCTATATATGAACTAATTGACCTCCCAAATAACACAACCAAATATCTGTTTTTCGATAAAAAAATCTTTGAGGGCTAGTTTACTGATGAGTGATTTTTTTCAAAAACTTTAAAAATTTTAAAACGAGCTTGAACTATTTGGTTCAAAATTGGTGCCTTAGGCCTAATAATTGTGTTTGTGTTCAAAAGTTGTTTAAGGGTATTTTACTGATTGATTTTTCAATAATAGTTATGATAAATTTATGTATTATTGTGTCGTATCGTTTATTAATCAAGTACTTACTGTATTTGGTAGTTTTCAATGGGTTTGCAGATTTACCCTGGAAATTGATATAACGGGGTTTAGTAGCCCTCCGTTACCCCGCTAAGTTGAGAGTTGACTATGTTGTTTTTTTATATTTATTACAAAATGGTAGGGATGAGGATGGCAGTTTATTAGAGGAAATGCACCTGAATGCGTGAGGAAAATCACATGTTAATTTCATTATTGTAAATTATTATTTACGATTTGTGTGGGCTACTTAGTCTATACAGTACATATACAATAATTAAGATTGGTTAAAATGTTTTTTAAATCAAGAAATACGTTCTTCTAAAATAAAATAGATACCACATTTAAACTCAAAACTGTGTTTTTGGTATTTCTACTTTTTTTCTTTCATTCAATTTAGGGCCTACAGCAAATATAACCAATTTTTCCTTCTAGAAAATGTATGTAATTCATTATTCATCCCTTTTCCAAATAATTCTTAAACATGTGTTTACCTTGCACAGTAAAACATGCCTCCATTGACAAATTAACACTTTTCATTTCTAAAATGTTCTCTAAAACAACATTTAATGCCTCTATAATTATATTTATAATATCTATTAGGTGTCTGGAAAAATGAAAATTCCCTCTGGAAAATCTGGAAAACACAGGGAATTTTGAAATAAGAAAATAGTGGCAATCCTGTTCAAGTATTATCTTGGACCACACCAGACAGTGTATTTTAAAAACAAATATCGGCAGCATTACCTGTGTGGTGGGATTTCGTATGTATTTGCATATTTCAGACTATATTGGGACTTAAATTTCCATGTAAATTTTGACTCCTGATTATGTACTTAAGAAATTTTAATTTTTTTAAATTTTGCTGGTTCATTGTGGCAGAGTTTAAAACTTCAAATAGGTATGTACAGTACTCACACTATGAAAGACAATGTGAAACTGGAGGTAGAAATCTTCTACCTACGAAGAGAAACAGCAAATGCCCTTTCCAAAAATGATTCACACAGTTCACAATAGAAGCTACAAAAGGGGAGGTGAAAGATTAATATCAGTAAAATATTTGTGTTTAAGTCTTTTGTCTTGTTATAGGAATCGTAGTCTCTGTCGTGAAGCAAATTCGTGTAATACAAAATACAATACATTATACATAAGAGTAGTAAGTAGCATCTAGGTCCGTTCAAAATCCAATACACTATACAGACACATAGTAGGATCTGGGTTCATTCAGACTAGAATAGAGACCCTTTTAGAAAATGATAAGAATGAAGAAGTAGCGTTCTAGTGTGCATGCAGAATGCTTTAAACTTGTGTTGTATCAACCGGAATGCTCGTAATATTTTTTCGTATCAACCGAAAAGGCGTTCCGGCCCAATTCGAGCACTGAGAATAGTAGAAAATATAAATGTTAACTAGATATTAACATTGTTTCTTATAATCCATTCGTTATAGCATTTAAACAATCAGTTAAGTGTTAAATTACTGGTCTGGGTCCTGGTTGTTAAGTTTATCCTATTTTAATTGGTTCTAAGCCACCAAAAAGCAGTATTAAAGCTCTGAAACAAATTTCACTTTAAAAATTGAAAATATTTTTTTAAGGATTTGAATCTCAAATCCTCGAATCTAGAGTATTCTTAGGGATTCGAGGGTCCCAACCATAGTTTTACTAAAACTTCAGGGCTGGGTCGATTCCGATCAGGCTGATTATGATACAATCAGTTAAACTGATGATAAACATTTTCATTGCTTTTTGAACTGTGTTAGGGGAAGGTCAGGTAGTGAGTGATGCCTCGGCAGTTTTGTGTTAGTAATAGATAACATTTGATCACTTGGTGGCTCATAGTGATTTGAAAGTCAGACAGTGAGAAAAATAGATATTGCCATAGGTTAGATTTCAAGGTCAATACTTCTTGAAAAATAGATTAGAGAAAGAGAAATAATTGTAAAAGAATGAAAGGGTAGATTTAAGATGTGAAAGACTGTGCAAAAAAAATCCCCACTAGTTCATGAAACTTGACTATTCAAATATGTTTTCATTTTATTTATTTTATAAATTTTAACTTATAACTAAATTTAATGTCTTATTATTTTGTCATTTAACAATAATGTTTGGTTTAATTATTTAAAATATAAATATAGTTGGCTATTCTTTATGTAAGAGTAGAAAACAAATCAATAAAATCTCAGCCTATGAATAGCTTTTAAAAGAATTATATATTATTAATTATGCCCACAGTTGAGCCTTTTGGATTTATATCAAAGAGGTCTAAAACACTTATCTAGCTTGTAACTCCCCCTTCTTGTTTTTCAAATAGTTAATACAGCATATTTAAGTTTTTACTATGATTATTTTTTATGTTTATTCATATTTTTACCAAAATTTTAATGGAAAGCTTGTTGTATATTAAAAAAATAAAAAAATATGTGTAATTAATCATTATGCATTTTACCTTTGTAATATTGTACAAAAAATAAACCAAAAGGGCTGATTATTAAATTATATCTTTCCTTAAATCAATTAAATCTTACTGTGTATTAAGAGTGGAG
This sequence comes from Timema bartmani, assembly GCA_902151455.1. Taxonomy (NCBI): domain Eukaryota; kingdom Metazoa; phylum Arthropoda; class Insecta; order Phasmatodea; family Timematidae; genus Timema; species Timema bartmani. The sequence goes on from CABFWB010003730.1 coordinate 66,802, forward strand.
TTACCACAGGATTAATGTTGGTCTACTCTTTGAGTTATGTGCCTTACGCTGGATCAGCCACATTGATGGGCGGGTATTAGATACAATCTTAACTCAAATGATTATTTTAATCAATCATCGTATCTTACTTACTACCTGTACAGGTTGTACACATATATGGTAATTACTCTAAATGTGGTAGGGATGAAGAAGGAGCTAATATACCCACATTTGCTTAGAAGTGGAGTAGGGAACCGTTTATAAAAACCAACTTCAATAGACCAACTGGTATTCAAAACCCGGTCTCCCTGTCTTCAGCAGGCCAGTCTTAACACAGAAGTTACACCTTAGATCGTTCAGCCACTAGTGCTAATTCCCTGCAGCAATTCTAAAACACCAGTTTGTTGGTCAGAGCTCATGATTGGTGACATTTAGCAAAATAATAATCCAATTTTTTTGTTAAATTTATTCCTCTTCCTCCCCTTGAGCTCCCACTCCAGCTGAACATAACCATGAAAGCTCAAAAAATTTAATTGAGATATATTATGAATACCAATTTAACACAAGACTATTTTCCTGATGTCAAAATCCTTAAATAGCCCAGGCCTATTGCCAACCCTTGGGGGTACCATTGAGTTGTCCAAATAAATACCTTATTATTACTTTAATTTTAAGTTTGTGTGATAGTCGACATTGTGGATTTTTATAAATGATTGCAATAGTTTTTAATCATGTTTTAAAAACATATTATTTTAAAAAGTAGTTTGGTTGTAAGTTAACAAGTAGTAATAACTAATTTCAAGTCTCTTCATATTTGAAGGGGTATAATTCGTTTTTAAATTGTTAGTTGCTACCAATCATAATAGTCCAGCAAAGAATCAGAATATAAGGGAAAAAAAAAACTCATACCAATTCAGAGAAGTTAACCTCTTTTGTTTACCATGTATTGCTTTTTAATAAGGATATTTGTAGGTAAAATGAAGATTCAAATTCCAAAAAGAATGGATTCAAATCTTCTCTAATCAAAATAAAATAAAAAGTTGGTGGAGCAACCTTTTAACTCAATTTTACTATAAAACCTCTTTAATTGTTTAATACTATCATCGCCAAATTATATAAACACATAAACTTACTCATTTCAAGGCATATCATACCCCTGAGCACATAAAAAAAATTAGTCAATGGGCCTTGGTAAGGTTTACATTATGGTTCTAAGTGATGCTTAAATATTACATCAAGGCTGCATTTTCTCACATTTTATATGTTATTTGCTGATTTTGAAAACATAAATATAATACAATTTGTCAAATTCTGCAGATAATTAAAGAGAGTGCAAGGATATGACATTTTTATGTGCTTGAAAGGTACAATAAAAAGTGATAGGAACAAATACAATATACATCGCACAGTTAAAAACGTAATAAAGATTATACTTTACACTGTTGCCAACACAAAGTTATATATACTTATTTATATATATAAAACAAAAAGTAAAGGTAAGGTGTGCCCATTAAAGTAAAGTACTGTTTCCAACCTATGGCTTGGGTAGGTTTTTTTATTCAAGTCATATGTTTTTCCACTACCGGCTTGCTAAGCCTGTAGTAGCTTCATATGACTTATAATATAACTTGAGACTAGGACAGGCACAACATCCAATCCCGGCCATTAATTTATCAATGTGAAAGGGTAAACCCATATTTCATCAATGATAAATTTTCTGCCATGCCAGGACTCGAACCAGGGACCCTTAGCTTATTAGGCAGACATGCTACCTACTGAGCTAAGGTGTCAGGACACTTACTAAAGTGAATAATCTGTTATATGTTTTATGTTGACAAAGTAAACCAGTATGATAAATTAATATTGCCACAATAATCTCCTTTGTTCATTGTATCATGTAAACAGCCTTTAAAATTTATTTAGCGAAATAAAAACAATTTCAAGAAGTTGAGAGTTCTTGTTAATACACAAGTGATGTTAGACAACTCCATGTTATTATCGTGACATGGAAACATATTGTATTATCACAGACTGCTATGCCTGTCAAGTGCTTCTATTTAAATAAAAGCAACAGGCAAATTTCAGCTGGGCTCAGAGACCTCCGTTTTCTTGACATCCAAATCATCAGTTTTCTTGGCATCCAATCCAAGGGCTCTCTTTAATAAAGTTACTACGTGCCTTGCCTCAGTTTCATCATTCTCTGAAATAAAAACATAATCAAATGAGGCAGTAGATCTAGTTTTTTAAACTCAATGGTAAGTATAGGCTATTTAATTTAGATGGTATCGGCAGTTTTACTTATAAATAATTCAGTAACTTAACAAATTAATATCAAATTTCACCTTAATAGAGATTTATAACTACTTTTGACTGCTAAAATTATTCAATATTGTTGTCCATTTTGAACTATCCTCGATTAAAGTTGCATTACCACAACAAGGAAATGAAAATAAAAATAGCTAAATAGTTCACTAAATACTTGAATAGTCATTATTTTTTTACTATTTTCACATGGTCTGTTTCTAACATTATAATTTCAGTTGTATTAAAAATTTAACATTTAGAATACATTATGATTGTTTTCTAACTTAAGATATTTAAAACTTGTATTAATACGTTGAACTACAAAACTAGACTTAGTAAGTATTTAGTTATAAAATTATGTTGATTAGCCTGTTTAAAATCAATGTTGATCAATATTTCAATAAATATTTTACCAAAGTACCATATTTAAATTTACAATTTCAGAGACCCGCCTCGGTGGCGTAGTTGGCTAACGCTCTAGTCGTGTTGAGCTTGACCACCAAGGACAGGGAGATCGAGGTTCGAATCTCGGTCGGGTGAACTGAGGGTGGTTTTTCCTAAATGGTTTACCACTCTCCCTCCACGAAAATGCGGGTTCACTTCCTCTAAATTCAACCCTCCCAATTTCTAATCCATCAGCGTAATTAGTACTTAAGCGTATAACCCGAATGGGTAGTAAGACGCGGTGATAAATATACAATTTCAGAGTGGCTACTAGAAATGTTATTTTAACCATCTTATTTTTCATTTTAAAGTATGAATATAAACTTTTACAGGGATTAATAATGCAAATGAAATAAATTTTGTAATAAGATAATTTCTACCGAGAGCCCGTAGAGCAAATGCACATAGAGGAATGGAATTGGAATATAAGTGATCATGAGCGATTATTACATTAAGGACTGTTATTATTACTATCACCACCGTGTCTTACTACCCATTCATGTTGTACACACTTACGCTGATGTGTAATGGTAGGGTGATTATGATATGGAATGGAGGACCTACAGTTTAAACCACGGTGGGGGCCTGGCATTCTACACATTCACAATTTGTGATTAATACACGTCTTGTCAGAGGTGAAGGAAGGGCATTAAGGACCAATAAATTTAATATGAAACATTACAAATTTCTAACTGCTTGTGATTCTTACATTTTCTTTTAGGGTAAATAAAGTTACAGACGCATATTTTGGAGAAATATTAGCTCATTGAAATGAAAACTTTATAAACTATTTTTTTTAAATTGTTACTTTGATTTTAATGTGTCTAACCCTTTTGATGCATATTTAATTTTTACTTGTTACCTTCAGAAATGCTAATTATAAGTCAAATATTTAAAATCTGAAAATTCGCATGATGATCATGATTATGATCAAATAATGTGATTTTCAACTAGTAATGCATTTTAAATATGAAATTTAGCACCATGTTGTCTATAAATCGCATAATAATATATCTTTTATATCGATAAAATTTTATATGTCACATTTTACTCAAATGCAATGTTATTCTGCTATCAGAATCATTCTTTATTTTACTAGCAACCCACAATAGTGTCAAACCAATAGCTAAATGAGGATTTGACAGGCATAGTATTGGCCTAATAAAGGCCTTATGTAATAAAAAGAAAACTTTTGAAAATTAAGTTACATCAACACAACTTGAACAATTTTGTGCTACATTGGTGCTTTCCTCAGTGTAGTCTATAAGATACATATATCTGTGTTAGGCATGGTTTAAAAATAGGAATCGGGTAAAGAACAAAAATAAAATATCAATTAGAAGAAATAAAATAAATTTTAAAACTTGATGAATTATTGAATTTTTCAATTGCCATACTAACCAAATAGAATATTTATTACCCTTCACATGGTACGAACTCATCAATCATAAATTAACTGTTCAGGGTAAACATAATAAATACTGCACTAATAAATCCCCCAACAATGTTTTCTGTCAATTGCATGTGTGCTACAAATATTGAAATGCGGAAGTAAACAAGCGCTACTATTGTTATGATTTAGCAGCTGGTAATTGACAGTTCTCAAAACTAACACCAGATGTCAGAGGCGCACGGGTATTCTAGTATGAAAAATTCAGTGTTCTAACACTCTTGTGGCTATTTCTGACTGTCACAGCAAAGGTAGATAAAGTTTATACAGCGTGGGGTGAAGTCGATTTCCGCAGTCAATAGCTATAATGCTGAGATCGGATATATCCGATTAACGCAGCAAAAGGGTTAAAGACATGAGTATTGAAACCATCTTATTTATTTTTTCTATTATAACTTTGTTTGAATGTTGTTCTATTTTTATATCATGTTTTTTCAAAGTGTTATTTCTAATTTAGAAACCAGTATTTACAATTTATAAACTGTTTTCAGAATTATTTACTATTTATAAAAATGAGTGTCATTATTATTTAAGAATGTGTGTTTTCATATATTTTTAAAATCTTATTTTAAAATTATGAATATACTCAAACTCAGGAGCTTTTTGAAATACTTGACTCAAATGAGAAACCCTAAGCTGCCAGAGCCCTAGTTGCAGGCAATGGTGAGCCAATAAAGATAGTTTTAATATCCTACCTCTTGGATTGCTTATGTCTTGTTCTAACTGCAGTTTCTCTAGTGCTACCTGATGTATGCTCTCTTCTATTGTATCTTTACTAATCAGTCGAAATACAGACACATCCCTGAAACATTCATAACAGTTCATGGATTAATTATTATACAAAATAATATTCACCACTGTCATCAGTGGTCTATAAATTTAGTGACAGGCACTATTTCCATTAATCAAAAAAATAATGCCTTTTTTTAAAATAATAAACATCACCTTTTTGTAAGAATGAACAGGAATTATGTTTTTATTTCGGGACGGGAACGGGATGGGAAATTAGTCCAAAATATTGAGATTCAAGACGGGAATGAGAAATTTAAAATCATCCTTAGGAATAATCTTAAGATTTAAAATATATTGATTTCTAAACTAATACTATAAGTTAAGAATTAATAGTCGGAGCTATTATTTATGCTTATTAGTAGGGAATTACTCCACTAGATTTCAATTTTCAGAATATAATACTATAAGACTTGTTGAAGTTATAATATTATTAAAACCCGCTTCGGTGGCTGCATGGTCTAAGGCACCACTCTCACAATAGACTAGACTACAGACTATAGAGATATTTAGTTTGAATTTGGCCGGGTGTATTAAGGGTGGTTTTTCCTAACTGGTTTCTTGCTCTATCCACGCAAATGTAGGTACAGCTCTAAATTCAATATTCCTCATTCCTAACACAGGTGAGACTCCTCACCACACCCGATGTGACAACATCTGGAGAGGCGGAAATAGCCCTGTTGGAGGAGTGGCAAAGACGCTGGGAGAAAAGTGGGACAGGTAGGAGGACTTATCAATTGTTCTCTAATGTGGTTGAGAGACTAGAGAATAAGCACCTCCAGCCATCTAGGGGTCTTGTCCACTTCATCACGGGGAAGGGACCGTACCCGGCATCTCTAAGGAAGCTGGGACTAATAGAGTCGGGGAAT
>CABFWB010003731.1:5187-17302 GCA_902151455.1 Timema bartmani
GGGGGAAGCAAATATAAGGGTGACGGGAGCCGAGAAAAAATTCTCTAATTACTGTGACTCTACTTGAAATGAGAGAGCGTATAGTGACATTAGTTAAGGACCTAAAACTTTTTCCATTATGCTAATCCCTTGGCAACTTGGAAATCCTTCTGGAATGAGGCGGTAGGGTCTGGAGGGGTGCAGGGGAGGGAAGCGGTAAGCTCTGGGGTAATCATTAGTGTCTCCTTTCCCTCCCATATATAACCCATTCAAAACCTTACAGAATGGACCTTCAAGTTTTCTTAAACTTTTGATAGGATTTATACATAGTTCATTTATATTTATATACATAGTTTTATGTTTTCATTTTTTTTAAATAAGAACTTGTTTTACTTTTAAGATGGACTGACATATAATTTGGTCTTTTAAATTTTAGTCTCTGTAAACATCAATCGGATTAGATACACCCCATATTCGGTAGGAGTGTTGGTAGCTGACAGCTAGTAAAGGTTACCATTATTACTCTTACGTATTCATTCGCAAAGCCATTTGATCTGCAAAACTATATTATGTTTACTTTTGGCAGTTTAAGCTTTAACCCTAAACAATTTGTTTTTAAAGTGTTACTCCCCTTTTACTAGTTATCAATAACCACCACTCTTATGGCAAATGAACTCTAAATAATAATCAACCGAATCTTATTTTTTTATCATGTTAAGGTAAAGTTAATAATCTGTCTACTAGACGTACCATCATTAAGTGAAGATTGAAAAAGATTAATATATTACTTTAGGAATTTGAGCAATCATAAAGCCATACTAAACTGATATTATATTGTCTACAAAAATGTTTAGCAATCCTGACTTAAATCCATGAAGCCTTGTGGGTCTAGTCACCATTTGGCTATAATTGATAGATTCGTTTTGAAATATCTAATTTACCAGAACTCTGAAACCGGAAGAGCTGAGATAGATTAATCGCCCCTCCTTTACATTATATCCCCTCCTGAACCTTTCATGTCTATTCCAAACGAATTTATAAACTTATTTTAAACTAATGTTTAATTTACAATCTAAACCCATGCTTATAGCGGGCAATTGGTATTTATCAAGTAATTTTAAATAACACTATGAATAAAATGAACTATCAGGAATACTTCCTTCCATCAGCTTGGCAATTATTTTAGAAAACAAAGCTCTTTTCATAAAATAATGCTAGAATGGGTAGTGAAAGTGGGTCAAAAGTGCATTCTTTCCTACGCTGACCTTCCTTAGGCGTGTGTTTAATATTAATATATACAAAACTTTTGCATTCCAATTTTCATGTCCTGAATGTGAAATTTTCCATAATTTTAAAAATTGTGAGTGGGCTAGAGTATATGCATAGATAGTCTATGATTAAATAATTATTAAGTTTTATGTTAAACTTATGTTTTGAAAACATATTTAGGAAGCTGCCTCCATAAATTTAATGTTTAAAAATTCAATTTATTAAGCATCAATCAGCTGGGTTTAAAAATGTAATGAGCGTTACTCGAGAGAAGATATTTTAAAGTGAGTGAATGTTACACTATAGGATCAGCGTTTGATTATTATTATTATGCTATAAATATGTCCTTGATCGTGAGATCAGACAGTAACCAAATAGCCTAGAATTACTTTCATGTATTCCTTTACTATTTCATGTAAATTATTCCTGTCTCTTATTCTATTATTGTATCATTACCAATAAAATATTATTAAATGACATTTTCTTAATATTAGTTGTAAACATACAGTTGTGTATTTTTAATCCGCCCTTTCTATAGTGTTGTTTATATACTTTATGGTAAGAAAAATCCTTCAAAAGTGCTACACATTAAAATAAGGGGCTGAAACTATAGTTATCACTCGAATTATAACAGTTTTCCCTAGGCATTAGCCGAGGGAAAACTTTTCATTAAAATGAGCTATATATAATAGGCACTAAGCACACTTCAAATAGCCTAAAGAGTCATCAAGTGCTTATAATTTTCCTGGGAAATATTCTCTCCCAACACCCTTCCTACACTTTCTAATATCTTAAGTCATCCCTGCTACTTTACATACACTCTTTCAATTTAATATATTTTATTATTTTGCTTAATAAACCCATTGTTTCATTACAATATACCAAAACTTGACATACATGGTGGAATAATTTTAAGCTGCAGTTGTATTTAAAAAATTAAAATAGTTATTTACATGCTTAATATATTAATTGATTGTCAATAAATTATAGTTATGACGCCTTTTTGGCGTCACTTCAACTTGAAGTATGATGGGTCAACTTAGGTTGATAGGGTCTAAATGATGATGATGATGATGATGAATCTATTGGTCGGTATGAAAGTGCGTTGGTGATGTAAGATGTGTATCAATTAGATGGTTTCATTTGATTTATCCATTACTTCTTTCTAAATATATGTTTTGATTCTTTCACAAGAGAAACACCAGAACCAATTAAATATAGTGAAGATCTTAATCGTTTTACTATAATTTTAATTGTACCTTATTTGGTAGGTTGTCACATTGGTTGAAATAAATATTAAAGAGAATGTAATAGGGCGCGCACATACATGAAATTAGTAATAAAGTTCAACAAACACTATTTTTAAAGGTACGTGTGAGGATAGTGTATCCTCAACGTGACCGTGACTTGCAACGCGTGAGTGTGACCGTAGTCGTTATAGATGCTGTGTCACCACCGCAGGATAGAATGCTTTCTTAAAAGCTACTGGTGATCGCCAATCATGTGTATATTCTTGTGGTTTAAAAATATTTCCTTACAGAGTTTTCCAATTGAGTTTTCTTTAATTTTCCGTGTTATTTTGACCTAGTGTTAGCCTGAGCTTGGACACAAAGTCGGAATAATCGATTATATTCACACACTTTTAGTTGTAAGAAGAAGAGGATAGTGATATTGTGATGGCTATGAAAGTAAATCCAATAATGAAACGAGTTCCGTGTACTCTACAGTCATATGAAATCTTTTTTCTCCACTTCTATACACAGACATATTTCTATTGAAAAATGACTATAAGTTCAGAGAAGTATTTTGCCTCAAATGTTCTACAGTTCAACTTCAACCTGAGTCTAGTAAAAGATGACCCGAAGAAAAATTCAACAAACCGTAATTGGTACCCTATAACTATATATAAAAAGCTGGCTTTGACACTAAGGTGTGTATTAAGAAATACATATTGAAAGCCACATCAATACGTAGTAGTGATTTAATGGTATACTGTAAGGATAAGTACAAAATAGCGAGGAATAAAATAACTTTTTATTAATCATTGGTATACAAACTTTACTAAAAGTTTTTTTAAGTTAAACCATATTATGACGATCAAAGACGATGCTAAAAGGACCCTTGTATAGGGGTGACAATTTCAAGTGGAGGTGATAAAGCAGTCACGCCAGAGTAGTTAATTTGATTGAGAGTACGACTATTAGTAATGTTAGTAATATTAGTGTAAGGGGAATAAATTTGTGTAAGATTGTGTAGAGGAAGCAATGGTATTTTGGAAATATACAGCTTAGATCAAAGTATTGATTATGGAGCTTTGTCCCTATCTTCACGAAATTGGCCCTAAACCGAAATTATTTCACCATGTGTCACAGTGGGAGATGAGATCTTTAGACTTAAGACCCATTTGATGAAGGATTTTCCTCAATTTTCAAAAGTCATTTATGAAAAAAGGTAATTTTCAATTAATGTTTGTGTCTAGCTCAAAGGGTTTATAAAAATTCACTTGGCCTTCTTTCTCCATACTTATAATATTTTACACACCTTTCACTTGTTACCAGAAACAATAGAAAACATTCTCACCATCGTGTGCTGTTTTCACAATATCCTCCGAAATAGTTTCCAAAGCCATCATCGGCACATATTGAAGACTTTCATGTTCGAGAATCATTAAGGAAATATTTCAGCAGCAGATATTGAAAGGTATTCCTGGCAACTGGCACATGTTCGCAGAAGTGACAGAGTGGAATAGATTCAGTTTTCATGAATTTAAATAGAAACTTAAATGTTAATGCTTCAATATGTACAGTACAACTTATGGTAAATACAACAAAATATCGCAATAACTATGGTATTCCTAAAAAATTGTGTTGTTAAATATATATAAAATACTTACTTTATCAACCATGTTTTCAGAAGCACGGTTTTACAAACAATAATAAAAACACGATAATCTGTGAAGATTGAGCAATGAGTCACTAAAGCAGAACAAGCAAAGGAAGCACCTTGAAACCAAGCATAGTGCTTTGGTAATTAAATAACGGAGGTTATTTTAAAGAAAATAACAGCAGCTGAAGAAGCGACAACGTCTCGAAACTGAAAATAAGGTTGTTTATTCTGTCCAACAAGCCACTATTGCCTCTTTCCATGTTGCTTGGCTTATTGCAAAATACAAGAATCCATGTACAATTATAGAATATTTGGTAAAACCGGCGGCAATAAACATGGTTCGCATGATCTGTGGTGATGAATATGTAAAAAAAAATCTAACAAATACCAATCTTGAATGATTATATTCGTAAACGTATCCATGATATGTCGATTGTTATTAAAGGACAAGTTATTTCAGCCATCAAAGCTAGTGGGCAGTTTGGTTTACTACTGGATGAAACAACTTATTTGAGTGACGACGCTCAACTTATAGTCTATGCTATGCTAGACTTACCGAAATGGAAAGAGAATTTTTGGTTTTCCAGTCCTCTTACCACATCTACTACAGGAGAAGACAGTAAAGAAAGTTTAATCCGCAGGTAAATTGGGAAAATCTTGCTTCTAAGAGACTTTAAGAGGATTTGGATATTGTTACGAAAGAGGTTGCTTGACTCGTCAATTTTATAAAAGCAATGTCACTTAACAACATGATATTTAGCCAGCTGTGCTTAGAAATTGGCTCTGAGCATACCATTTGGTTGTATCATTCTGAGGTCAGGTGGTTGTCTTGAGGAAATGTATTTCAAATAGTTTTATCCCTAAACCAGGAGATTGAAATTTTCGGCCATAAAAGAATCATCATTAGACTTCACGGTTTTCTAAAGAAAAGTGGATATTGAATTTATCCTAACTTTCAGATATATTTTCGGAACTTAATAAGTTGAGCACCTCAATGCAAGGTCACGATCACACTGTCATTGGCTTAACAGAGAAATTGACAGCATTCAAAGGAAAGTTGAAATTGTGGGACAAGAAAGATTAAGAAAATAATATGGCTTCTTCCCTGACTTAAAAACTGTTTCTAGAAGACGAAAGCACTGAACTGGCAGAGGTTAAAAAAGTAATAATTATATTTTGAGTTCGATTGCTACATTCCAGAAGATATGGATACAGTTGGTTGCGCAGGCCGTTTGAAATTAACGTTGAAGACTTGCCTTAACATTTTTCAGACATTGCTGGTCTCGAGGAAGACCTCATTGAAGTTCAAAGGGATGAAGCTTTGCGTCACAATTTTCAAAAACAAACTGAGTCCCTATGTTCATTTTGGAGGAAACTGAAAAAAGAAAAACCTATTCTAGGGAACAAAGTTATGAACGTGCTACTTTAGTTTTCGACTACTTACCTATGTGAAGTGGATTTTCTAAACTTTCTGTCATGAAAACTAAGATTAGAAGTAGACTACAACCAGAGCATGACGTGAGAAGCAACCTTTCAAAGATATGACCATGATTTGAAGACCTATCAGTTATAGTGCAAGGTCAAGGATCTCACTGAACCAATTTAAATCATTATTTTTGGAATTTTCTTTTGTAAAAAGTTTGAGTTTTCAATTATTACAACATATTATTTTTCACAATGTTAATACCCGTGCCTTCCCAATAGTGAGTAGGCCTACTTAACATCATAATAATAAATAATTATTAATGGAATTTACTTACGTATTTAATTTATTAAATTCAATAATGGAAATATTTTATTAATTCTACTATTACAATCTGATTACATTTTATAGTTGTTTATTATAAAACATTACCGCTTGATATAATAATACATAATCACTACACTTATTTCAATTATTACATTGGCACTGTTTAACTTCAAAAGAGAACCATAGGTCGTGAAGTTGACCATCTGTTGACTTTGAGCCTTGGCAAAAAAGGTTTATAATCCCTGGTTTAGACGATGGTTGAACACTCTGGTCACCAGACGTAGTCTCCACGAAGGAAATGGTCACATAACAAACTACTGAATCCAGTCCAGTAGCCGGTCACCCGAGTCGCAGTTGCGTCGAGGGAGCCCTACCTTAATGTGGGGATCTAATGAAGGCGAGAAAATATGAGGTATTTTACAGATTTTAAATCAAAAACTATTTTTGAAAAAAAATAATTACAAATTGTTTTTAGCACCACGTCTTACTACCCGTTTGGATTATACGCCTATATACTAGTTACATTAATGTGTTAGGGATTAGTAAAGCTTAATTAAGGTTAATGAACCTGAATTAACGTGGAGGCATAGTTAATTTTTTTTAGGGATCAAACCCTGATCTCCCCGTCTTCAGTAGTCTATTATAACGCGGGCACCCAAGCGGATGGTAAAATATTGCTTCATTATATAGAATTTAATTCTCTTCAAATGGTGATATCAAGAGATCTTGAATACCTGTAAAAAAATCTCCTCGAACTTAAAGACCACTTTTTCTCTTAATTTATTGTTAATATGATCATTATTGATATTCAAGACTTGTTGATATCACCATGTAAAGCAAATTAAACTCTACGTACTAAAGCAATACTTAATTAATTTTGGCCAAACCATTATTTTGATATAAAGACTACAAAAAAAAACTAGGTTTTGCAGCGTTTTATACATTCCCACCTAAAAAATTGACAACGTAATTTCCAAGCCCTGAGATGAGAGAATTGCATGTTTCAATGTTCCAAAAGTAAGCCCAAATACAATACATTTCTATATTTCAGTGCAATCATATTAGAGACGTACTAGGGTGCGTCGACAATAATTATTATACAATATATGTTCTAAAACCCTTAAATATTTCTTAGGTCCGAGTATTTCATGTAGCCCCACGTGGGGAACGCGTATTCGAGAATTGGCCTGAAAAATTGTTTTTATAGCATCAGAAGTTTTCTTGCTGGTAAACCATTAATCCTGTTAAATGGTGGGAATCTATCTCACCTTGGTAGATCTGTCCATCAGGCAGTGTTTCAATGTTAGTTTAATGTCCATTGTAGACAAAAAGTAATCAACACAGTGCATATACCTAATCAGGTCTCCAAACAAAGTAGTGGGGTCAGCCGACCTCAATATTATACCTTACAATTACTTTTTATTTCCTAATATTTTTCTTTTATAACATTATATTCCTATTACTCAAAGAGCCTATTTAATGTTTTCAAAAATTAAGATAAACTAAACTATAGTCAAATTAGTTATCTTTACCAATGTTTTTGCCTTGTTTCATCCATCAAGAGATAACTTTTATTTTTTATTAAAATTCAAGGAAAGTGCATTTTTAATCTACAAGATGGTTCCAGTGTATTAATAATAATTAAATCCTTCAAACTAGACCAACACACCTCATCTACCCCTCTGAAAATGTTTTCAAAATAATGATTACTATTAGTAGTTATCCCATGAATTTGCAATATTAATAATAGTAATATAATAATAATACGTGAACATCAAACTATTGTAGGAATTTTAAGGTCATTTTAAAGCGAGGAATGATAAAACCAGAAACTAATAGAAATTTAACTGATTTCCCTGATCATTAATGGCAGAATTAATTCAATATATACTTTTAACTTATTAATTAAGTTAATATATTATGTTAAAATCATATGTTAAGAGGTAAACATACATATAAGATTAACGGTACAGAGGAAAGGGTTTAGTCCAATTTTAGCTCAAATCAGGCTAGTGCTGCCATATGCTAGACAACCATGATCATGATGCCCTTTAGGATACTATTTTGAAAAGAGTTATAGTATGTAATATTTAGATTAACTAAGAAAAGTAATTACTTGGGTGTGAATGAGGTTCTAGATATAAAAATTGGCTTTTAAAATGTGTGTGTAATGTGACTTCACCCTTTCCCCCCTGTAATAATCTTCAGAAACAAAATAAAATTAACAACAGTGAGCATAACAAAATCTTAAAACAACCTCTAAGTTAATTACTACACGCATACAAATACATTTGTTAGCTTTTATTATTATCAAATAATATATTTTTTTCATGCATATTTTCTAATTTTTCTAATTGTGTATTACTAAGAAGTCTGTGTGGGTGTAAATGTATATTGATATTATATTCATACATATGATTTTGTTTCACTTCATTTATTTCCGGAATATTTAGTATTTAGATTAAGAATCTTGATAGATGTTTGTACTCTTATCTCTATTATTAACGCTTGGTTTCAAAAACATAGTTTCTAACAAAGTCTTCAAAATTAATCTTATTTAAAGTTAATACGCTATAAAATCTGTTGTGTTTCTAAGAGATAAAAAGTTGCATAAAGTTGGGTAGGATACACCCACACACACACACATATACACGCTGAATGGAAGAGTTTATTTTCTTAAAGTTGTTGGAAATGGGGGGAGTTCCCCAACGCTAGTATGTTGTTTAAACTGTTAGTTATGAGTCCCAAGGCTATGCAAAAGTTAAATATAACACTTGGTTTTAAACAATACACAAACAAAGACTAGATTCTACATTTTCCTTAAAAGACTAATAAATAGAAACTATTATCTCACATTTTATATTTAGGTTATGATATTTAAGATGATAGATAGTTAGCTAAAAATCGTGAAATAAATCGTTGGCCATTTTAAAAAACTAAAAAAAATTAAAGCTTCCTTTTTATCAGATACGTATTTAGTTATGATTGTTTAGTATCTTGCTACATTTTTTGTTTGAATTTTATTTATAGATTTTTACTTCTTAATTTATCGGATAACGAGAGACTGTCCTTAATGTATTTTGTAGTAATTTCTTTAGTAAATGAACGTAGTACAAATATTTTACTAAAAACTCAAAATCTATTAAGTAATTTGGAAGAAACTTGTAAATAATCTAAAATTAATTAATGAAAACTCTCAAGATGAGAAAATCATTGTAGAAATAAATCCCTTCGCTGCCTAACTAAATCTAAATATATGTTGCATTAGGCCTGAAATCATTAGAGACAGAATAAACAATAATAAATTTTAAAATAAACCCTTTGCCCTGGTAGACAGTGATTCGATGAGGACACTTATTCGGGGCCTCTGGTAATAAATAGCGGAACTCAGAAAAATATACTTGATGGATTATATATACACCAAAATTATGGCCTAACAGTAATCATTCTCCAGAAATTAATATGACAAGATAGACAGTAAAACATATACTCATTCTTTTCACCACACATGAAATACAATTTGTCTGTATTGAAGTAATTTAAAAGGGCTGACTCAGCATTTTTGTTTTTATTTCTCACATTGCAACAATAAAGCCTTGAGAATTTAAAATAAAGTAAAAATAATCGCTGGAATAAATGAAATAGTCGATTCAAATTATCTTCATAATTGTATAATACTCACTTAAATTAAGCACGATTCATCGTATAGAATTAGTTTGATAAGCGTTCAAGCTACGTTCTTAATTCTCTTTCACTTTAAACTTAGGGCTGGATGTGTGTTTCTAACTCCTTTCGCAAGATTACGCCACACAGACAGATTCCTTGCTGACACCAAGATAACTTTTTTAATGAAATTAAAAGCAAGCTCAAATGCACTTTGTGCTTCCAGGAAATGCGGGTTGAGGTATTCTCTAGTGTATTACATATGTAAATGTGAGAACAAGAGTGTTATATGTATTTTAATGAAATCAGGTAAAATATTTACAATAGTTACTCCATTTATAAATAAAATTTAAAAAGCAGCAAACATTTCAAAACATGGCTAAAATAAACAACATAGGAATCAAATTAGAGTATATTACACATTATGTTAAATGTCGATTAATGTTTTATTATTCAGACAGTCTAATAGTGTCATTCATTATAATTTACTAATAAAAATTAAAATACATCACCTTTACTACTATCCGTAAATAGTAATTGATAAAAATGCCGCTTTAGTTTTACTGTTCTATTTAACAAAATATTAATCAATTTAATATAGTAAATAAGTTTTTAATTTGTATAAATAATATGTCACTTTTAAACAATTATATAATATTAGAACAAAATATAATCACTAGCTTAGCTTAGTTTTGGGAACTAGATATTAACCAATATAATAAAGCCAAACCTGTGGCTACGGTCTTTGGAACGCACTAGGATGCATTTAATGGGGAGGTCAGGAATCAAATCTATCCTGGTACACCGTGGATTTTCTCTACATATTACTTATTACCTAGGTTTTATCAATATCATCATCCTCAATTGGAAGTAATTTTAGTGTTTTATATATATATATTTTTTAACAATAATCGCAATTAATAAAATTACTAGTATTCATATAGGTCCTTTGCGATCTTAAAATTAATGAACAAACATTTACGAATTAATTATCACCTACTTTATATTATAAACTATTCTATTGTGGATCTAACCATTCCATTTCATCATCCTCAACCTATTCTTTAGATATTGGTTTATTAATAGGCCTCAATTTAACGTTAATTAAAAATCACACAAGGTAAAGCTGTATACAACTATAAATGACAATGATAACTTAGGTTACAGCTTCATAGTAGACTTATATTTTTAGAGCCAAAAAAAATTGAACTATAGGCTCTTATTAGTGGTGATCATTTACGTTAATAATAAATACAATTGATCATAGATTGTAAATAAGAGTGTAAGAATATTTATTAAAAATTTTATCTTATTACTTACATAATATTTAATAAATGACAGTGAATACATATACAAATAATTTGAATTTGGGTTAGCAAAAATATTGTGTCACTATATACCATTTCACCTTATTCAAAGTTAAATCTAATTCCCGCATCTCTGTCTAAGTTTCTCTTTTCATAAAGATTAAAAACTAATTTTTTTTTCTAAATGAGCTAATACAATATATATGATATATTGCTACACGGTCTATTAAAAATTTTCGTTGTAAGTTAAAAAATTTAGTTGTAATTAAAATTATATTAAAATAAGGTCTACTTTGAGCTAACAATAAAATAATTGCCATTAGTAAAATATTTTCTCTAGGGTTTTTAGTCTTTAACATCTTCATTCCAGTCAATTAACACAAATTAATCAATAAACGGGCAATCAGAAACTTACGTCCTTTCTCCATTTACTTCAAGAAAGAAAATAGGAGGTTGTAAAAGAGCGAGTGAGGCACAACAAAGATCCAAAGTTCCCCCAAAATAGGGGAGCAGACCTGGGCTCAATTAGCAGGAAAATGTAATAATGAAGTGACGAGCAGATAAGGCCCTAAGGGTAGCCTGAGGGAATGGGGGGTGAATAAAGGAAGGAGGAGGGACCGAAATGCCCTTATCTCACGACTAGGAACTCAGAGGAAACTACAGATGAAGAGAGAATAACAAGCGAAAGATGGAAATGATGATTCAAAAGATAATAGTTGGAGGGAAAAAAATTAGAGAAGAGAGACTTCCATTAAACATCGTGTCCCTTTGTGGCAACCACATACCATTAAGTTTTCCATGGATGTTTGGAGAATAAATTCTAAAGCTAGATAAATATTTAAGAAAATTTGAATCCCTGCCATTTCAAACACATTAATTGGCGTATTTCTGTGCATAATCAGTATGCGCTTTTAAACTTATATTTTGTTCATTAATTTAGACATTTATAAAACTAATAAAATGTGTAAAGCAATAAATAAAAACTATAGTTTTTTAAATATATGCTAATTATAATTGGCAAAGATTTATTATTATAATACAGTTCTATAAAACACTTTAATATTTTATTCTGAAAATTGAAAAATGACACCTGGACACGGGAATCGAACCCGGGACCTCTGGCTTAGTACGCCAATGCTCTAACCACTGAGCTATCCAGGATTCGTCTCGTGCCCTGGGTCATTCTTCACTCATATTTTAAGGCAGAGTCTATGATGGACTGGCGGAAATCGTCGGCTACAAGTATGTGATTATATTAATA
>CABFWB010003731.1:18023-72615 GCA_902151455.1 Timema bartmani
CAGTCCATCATAGACTCTGCCTTAAAATATGAGTGAAGAATGACCCAGGGCACGAGACGAATCCTGGATAGCTCAGTGGTTAGAGCATTGGCGTACTAAGCCAGAGGTCCCGGGTTCGATTCCCGTGTCCAGGTGTCATTTTTCAATTTTCAGAATATGATATCTAGTGGAGTAATTCCCTACTAATAAGCATAAATAATAGCTCTGGCTATTAATTCTTATTACTTTAATATTTGACTAGGTATTTAATACTTTTATATTTGAGTGTTAAAAAATATTTCACTAATATATTTTTTAATGGAATATTTAAAAATACAATTTATAAAAATAGTTTTAAACTATTCAAAATAAAATGTAACTATAGTATGTTCCTATTAATAAAAGATTACTGGACAAGGCCAGAATTAATAAATGGTTCAAAAGTGTATGGAGCAGGCTAGTTTTTGAATACATCAAAATAATAAAAATAATAATATTATGTAGATATAAAAATGTTAAGCGCGAACTCATATTTTCTTCACTAGGCAGTAAAATAAGTCAAATATAAATATTGTATATGTTTACAAGTCATCGTTTTAAAATAAATAAAATATTGCAGAGATATAATAAATTAACTTGTGTTAAAAAAAAAGGTTTTGTGATTGGTATAGTTTTACAATAAATAATCTATTTTTCATCAAATTACATAGCATTGTGAGGTATATTTGTGGTTTTATTCTTTAAATTAAAATATACTTGATGAAGAAAAGAAAATTATATAGAATTTTTTAGAAAAAGATACAATTTATTAGTATAAACATATCTTTTTCAGGATTCATTTAAATTTTTACTAAATTAATCAAATATAATTTTTCAAAAATATAATACCATAATTTACCAATTTTTTTATTGAACTCAAAATGATGTGATGAAATGTTAAAAACGTTGGAAAATTATATGAAACTATCGAAACATATTTAAGAACATGTTTA
The DNA here is from genome assembly GCA_902151455.1 of Timema bartmani. NCBI lineage: Eukaryota > Metazoa > Arthropoda > Insecta > Phasmatodea > Timematidae > Timema > Timema bartmani. Next base: position 18,995 of record CABFWB010003731.1, read on the forward strand.
TTATTAGCCTTTGCCCTTGGCTTTGCTCGCAGTAAACAATACGTCAGCACATCAACAATATAAAATGCTAGAAAATATAGTAAAACTTCAGGTGTAGTGTTTAATATTTGTATGAAGATTCAAGAATAAATATGGACTCTCCCAACTCCCCTCACCTTCTACTCACAAGTTGATATCACGTGCCATATTATGTAACTACAATACCAGCCACGACGAATGTTCACAGCCTACGCCTTGTTTATTCTACACTACTGTGCTCGCTGATAAGCTAAGGTAATTCTATAGCGCTTACCATGGTTCTCTGAAAAATAATGATTACAACAGAAGTAAGCGTATACAAACATTCCAATAATGAATTGTTTGGTATTCTTATCGTTTATATTACTCAGAAGGAAAGTAAATCACCACAAAAACTCGAATTCACAAGAAAACCTAAATGGTGTTCTAATACTTCATACTGGGAGTCTATTAGCGTGAATCTTTTATAGTATATAAAAAATTAATCGCAGTGTAAAGTATCCAAATCTTTTATTAATATTTATAATTATTAATTCTTTTTTGTTTCAAATTTTATTAAGAAATATAGACATTAGTTTGATCAAAACAAAATATCAAAATACACGTTATTATCTAAATATATGTTAAAGGATGAAATTTCCTTTGAAGTTATAGCTTTTCTATAGAAAAGATTAATTTTGTACTCTTGCCTATCGGTGTTAGTTAAAAAATAAAGAAGACTAATATAGCATAAATAACTGTTATTAAAGTGTTAAAATACATTAAAATTACATAAAACTGTGACAGTTTAGAGTATAGAAAATGAATTATTTATTTTCTATATTTTTGTTCTGATTTTATCAACTATTTTTAATATACCATGTTAAATTTTTGATTCTAGGACTCTCATAAAGAACAATATTTTAAAGGCTATCAGCATACTTAATTTTAGATTTCTAAGATGTTATAATAATTCAAGATAGGTATACTATGGATGTAAAAATAATAAGCTAATGTGCACATCCTTAAGATTTCTATAACTACTGATTAAAGAATAAAATTGCTTGGTTTATTGAGTTTAAAGTTGAACTTCCCAATTGATACGTGGTCTAAAGCATTAGGCTCGACATATTTGATTTTTCTAAAAATACATCTGAGGTGCACATCTTGGGGGTTAATTAAGTAGACATGAATTTGAAACTACACCGGAGGTCATGGTATTCAAGGCGTCAATATATCAATATACTGTACAGTCAACTCCGCTTAAAGTGAACCACTATGGATCGAGATATTTGATTAAAGCTCTATTCCCACGTTCGCTGAAAAACAGAAATCAGAATATGCGCAGTGATTCACACGCCTTAAGTTGACCCATGATGCATTGCAACGCTTTAAAACAGCTGATTATCGACATATTTTATTTTCTAGGGGATAAAAATATATTTTAGATCATTCTCCCGATGGTTGTTTACAAATTATAACGCTGTGTTATGGCACAATCCTATACATCGACACATAAGCTTTACATTAACAGGTAATTTAAAATCTCCTCACAACGGACAACGAAGCTGTCTGCTAGCTACTGGCTGTAAAGCGCATGCATTGACAAATGCACATGCGCACTGATTTAAGATGATTGGTTCTAAGATTTGATTGGTTCTCCTGTGCCTAACATCTCGAGCGAAGCGGACAAAATGGAAAATAGTTTAACTTCAGCAGAACAGCTCGCGCCGATTAAGCGGAAATCTTGTGATTGGCTCAGAGCGCGTCCCGTGAGCACGTTTCTATTCTGCGCTAGTTTTTCGGCGAACGTGTGAATCCACAGTAACAATGTCCAAAATTCATTAAAACCTAAATGTGATTCCACTTAACCGTAAGTAAGAGGAGTGGGGAGAAACTAAACAAAACATAATAATATTAATTCAAGTGCATTGAGATATATTTCTCAATATTTAAACAGTCGACTATGTGCTAATATTTACGGTACAGCATTTCATTAATATTTTCTGATTTTAAAGGGAAAATTGATCTATTTGTCTAAATAAGTATCCATGTAAATGTAAGATCAAATCACATAAAGATTTTGAACTTTACCTAGGTGTAAGTTTTATTTGTTAAAGAATTACGATTTAACTATTAATAAAACAGTCAACAAAAAGTACAAAAACTTCTCTGGATTCAAGATTAAAATGTAGCTCTTTGGATTGCAGTTAACTTGGCGGTCAAGTTAGACAGACATAAATTAGTTCTACATTCATTATGTGCTAACATTTTCAAACAACTCGTTACCAAGGAAACTTGCAAAAAAATGTATAGGTTAAAAGTTAACATATTTGAATTAATACAAATTTAAAATGCGAATGTTTAAATACCATTAGTTTTTTTTGACAGTGCTTCACTCGCTGATGAGATATCGTGATTGTATATATTTTAGCCTGACCCTTATTCCTAAAGATAAGTAGTACAACAGAAGAAGTTCCATCTCGATACGATTAGTTATTTTTGAGCTTATTAGAAACAAACAATTTGTATGAAATCAAATGTTTAGATAGATTTACAGTTTACAGTACATATATTAGCCAGTGTTCCTATTTAATTTCCCGCTATCTTACAGGTAGATTAAGTATTGTGATCGTCAAAATAATCATCTCAAGATTTTAATACGTCTTGACGTTTCATGACTCCCTGAATCTGAAAAAGTGATTTTTGAGTTTCCGTTTGTCTATCTGTCTGTCTGTACCTCCAACTAGAGCCTAAATTAAACTATTTACCGATCAGGCTAAAATTTTGTATCTAATGTTTTCATAGGGTTGCTCTGAGGGGGTTTTGGAATTGGATATCTACCCCTAAAATTAAGGGTAGTTTACTGAAGGTCAAAAAAAGAAAAAGTCAATTTTCTCAAAATAGGCTCAAACTATTTTGATTAAATTTCATTTCTAAACATTTATAAATATTCCAAACAAAATGGATACTCTCAATATTTCGGCAAAATGAGTTTAAGGGCTTCGGTCTGAAGCGTAAATTTTCATTTTTTATCATATCTCCGAAACTATTTGAGATATGAAACTACTTATCATTACAAATATGTGGACCTATTTGTAATATAAATATTTTATTCGAAACATACTTTTATAAAACAAATAACTTTCAATCTATACGCAAATATATATATTTTTTAACTTTTCGAACACTAAAGGTTGAGTATTGCGACCGTAAAAAAAAACCTGAAATGTTGATGGATGTTGACATCTCATGACCCCCCTGAACCCTTAAAAATTGTCTTTACAATGCCGTATGTCTGTATGTCTGTTAAAACTTAAAATTAAGAGTAGTTTTATAAAAGGCGAAAAGAGGAAATATCGATTTTATTAAAATCGGCTCAACGATTTTGATTAAAATGCGTATAAAATCGTTGATTAAGATTATTAATAAAATGTCTATTTTCATTTTCCCATGAAAATGAGTTTTAGGCTACTTTACACAAGCTGAAATTTCTGTATCTCCGTAACTATTTGAGATACTAAATAAGCTATCATTGCAAAATTGAAGAATTATTAAAAATAAAAAACTTTTATATGAAATATTATTTTATAAAACCAACCGTTTCTGAAATATTGGAATAATATAAATAAATTATTGTGAGCTTTAGTTGTAAAGATACTAAAGTTTTAAAGCGATAATTCTCCAATGCCATAGAGCAATAAAATATAAGTATCTTAAAAAGTTTGTTATTTTTCCTTAAACCTCTTAGGAGAAATATTTGTACAATAATGATCTATCTCCTTCATTTTAGACTCAATAGTCAATATTTACATTTTTTACTGGACAAAATTTATAAATTAGGAATACAAAAGTAATGCGATGACATGAAGAATTGCAACACCTAATAAAATGTCGAAAATTTTAACCGGAAGTTGAAATTTTAATACGAAGTGTTGACCCTAGTGGACCCCATATTTATCTTTTTTATCGATCCAAACACTAAAATGAGGACATTATTCATTAAAAATAAAATTATAAAATTTAAAACCGGGTCTAAAAAAATGTTTACACAAGTAAGCTTATATTGCAATTAATGCTTGGGTTTGCTAGTGTGTATTATTTCGTTTCACATATATTACGAGTTTTGAGTACATATCTCCATTTTTAAACAATAGAGTGAGAAAGTCCATCCAGAGTTCCATACCATTTATTTATGAATGATTTTGTTTCTTTACACTGCACATTTTTTTTACACTATCCCTTTTACAGCATATTATTTGTTTAACATATGTGTATGTACACATTTATTTATATAACGTAATATAAATTCTTATTTTGACTAAGACACTGTGTTGTTAATTTAATGAACTTGGATTTTAAGCTTGAAGCAGTGATTAAGATTATATTTATTTAAAAGTAAAACAAATACACAGGTTATGTTTCTGAATGAGCTAGCATTTTTACGAATACACCTCAAAGAAACGGTTACAAACACTAGTCTTATCAGTGGGTACCTGAACAAATATAGCTGTCTTGTCTGATTTGTTCTGCTGATTACTGGAAGGTCATGATTCAAATTTGTCCTTGTTAATGAGGTGGTTTTATTAAATGGCTTACCACTCTCCTAACATGGGATTTTAAATTAAGAAAACTCTAGTCTACCCTATCTCATTCCTTCACCATTAGTACAATTACATGGATTGCTCAGAAAGAGGTAAGACGTGAGGTGAAATAAGAAAAAACGTATGAATGGGATAATGTATACAAATTATGTATAAACAATTTCTTGCCATGAAAAATTATCCATTATTTCTTACTTCATCTCAAGTCATACTACTTTCTGAACTATTAATGTAATTTTACTAATAGGGAGGGATGAGGAAGGTAAAATAGAAAAAAAGTTTATTTAAATTCTCTTGTTAGGAGATTGGTAAACCATTTAATAATATATATATTATAGATAATTACATATATCATATACATTATATAATTATTTATGTATTGGATACATAATTATTTTTATATAATATATTATTATATTATGTATAAATAATTATGTATATTATAGTATATAAATAATTATATATATTACATATAATATATAATATAATATAATATGTAATTATTTATATATAGGTATGATATACAAGACGTGGTTTTTATAACTATGTGTATTTTTATATATAGGTATGATATATAAGACGTGGTTCTTATAACTATGTATATATTTTTATATAATATATATCATGTATAAATATTTGAACATTAATAATATATATTATATTTAAATAATTATATATATTATATATAACTATTTATATATTATATTTAAATAATTATATATATTATATATAACTATTTATATATTATATATAAATAATTATTAATCATTTATAATACATAATCTTTATTAAATCATATATGTTATATATATTAGAACCACTTTATTACGCGTTTTTTCCACACGCCTATATATTAATTACACAAATGGGTTAGGAATAAGGATGAATTTTAAGGAATTGTACTTGCCTTTACGTGGAGGGAGAGGGGTAAACCGTTTTGGAAAACCACCCCCAGTACATATTTGTTTCGAGCCCCGATATATCCGTCATTCGCAGTCTTTTATATTGAGAGAGTGATGCCAGACCATGCAGCCACCGAAGGAGGTAGAAAATGGGATAATGTATAATCCGTTTAGCCTGAAGGGTACATATTTTTCCGTACCAGGTTCCACATAAGTAAGATCAGGGTGGTTCAACTTTTTTCATCCCAAGGGCCAAAAATGTTTACTGGTTTGCACAGTGACCCAAATTTATCTTTAGTCATCCTGATAACTTAATATAGACCTACAAAGAACCGTTAATAATCAATTATTTTCATTACCTATAATACATCGTAGTTTTTTTTAAATAGAATATTTAATATTTTACTACCAAAAAAAAGTTTATAATCTCACTAAAATGTCTTATGAAATATGAACGTACACAAAATTCCACAAAACAAATTTGTATTATAAATATATATTTATACATATTTTTATTTATCAAATAAATGTATTATAAATTGTAATAATGATAATATTTATATTTGAATCATTTGCTATTTCACTTTTGCCAACTTTAATGTTCCTCCAGGATAATGTGAGGGCCACATTTGTAGTGATAGCAGGCCACATTTGTCTCGTGAGCGGAAAGATAGATCATACTAGTGTAGATTATAAGATAAAACTATTGTATCCTCCGACAAGCTATGTCAGTAGCCTTTTATGGAAAAAGTAGTTTCGTACATTATTTTGGTGTATGTTGAAAAATAAAACCTCTTTGACAACATTCTTATTGGAAATTTTTATATCACTAAACATTTCGCACAAACTTTAATTATAAGTTATTGTAATTAGATGAATTTTTCAAACCCTTACTTTTAAGGCATTATACTTTCCATATATATTATATATATTTTACTCATGAACATTTTACCTTGATGATTAATGTGCCCCAGAACAAAAATAAATGGTACGACACAATATCATGAGCTTTATCATATTGTGTATTATAACTTCAAATACAAATTTCAAAAATTTGTTTTTATTAAGCTACCCTTAAATATGTTGTATTCATTAAACACAAACACATCATCTTTTTACACACAATAATCACTCTTTATGTAAAAAATTTAAACCAAGTTATTCATATATATTTAAAAATTTAATATATTATATGTTAACAACTCTAAAACCATTTATTTATAAAGATAAAAACGCAATTTTATTCAAAGTGAAAAACTATTCAATGATTCTCATTTTGACTTGAAGTTTCCAGGACGATTTCCAAAACATTCCAATTTTTTGAAAACACCTATTTTTAACCATATTTCTAAAGAAATTTTAATATTAAAATAAAAAACAAAAGAGTCATTAGTTAGCTACCCGTTGCCAAATTTACCACCTATTGTGATTATACAGTTTTATTTGTCATGTTCATGCCAAAAAATATCAAGATATAATTTTAAGAAAAATATTTATAGGTATTTCCAACATAATTTGAATTTTCAAAAATCTATCCCCAGTAAAAAATCCTTTATCAAATTTTTACCCAAACAAATTATTGGCCTGCAATTCTATTTGCCATGTCAAACACTACCATGATACCCATTTAGAACTAAATTGTTAGGGAGAGTTTTTAAATGTTTTAAGTTTTGATAAACTACCAATAAAAGAGTTTTTCCCCAAAAAACAAGTATACATTTTTATTTGTTACGTCAAACAACCTGAAAATGCTCATTCATTAAAGATATTTGTAAAATATTTTTAAGTTTTTGAAAAATCATTCATCAGTAAATGAATTTCTACCCCAGACGCAAGTATACACTTTTATTTCTCATGTCAAACACCCCAAAGATATCCATTTAGAAACAAATCTTTATTACTATTTGTAAAATATTTCAAATTAAAAAAAAAAGATCATTAATGAACCACCCATCAACACATTTTTGAACAAAAAACAATTTTATAGTTCTATTTGTCAAGTCAAACAAATGCTAGATATGCATTCCATTCAAAATTGTTAGAGCCATATTTGAAAAATTTGGAATTCAAAAAATGACTCATCTGTAAACAATTCCTAATAATTGAAGGGCTAGGGTACAAAATTTTATTTAATGGTATAGACCAATAATATATTAGTACCAAGTTTGAGCAAAATCCATCAAACCATTTTGAATCTGTGGACAAACAAACAAAATTTGAAATTTTTTTTTTCGTGTGTTCACATTAAACGTAAAAAAGCTGTCATAATCTCTAGATAGATTTTTCCAGGGTCACAACACTTTCTATTGATATGACAAAGTAAAAAAACATGTTCCTAGAATCCTTTTTGACCTTCTGTTGGTATATGTAGCTGTAACAAAAACTGTTTTATTGATATAATAAATTTAGATATGTACTGTACATGCTATAGTATGAGAATACTTAAAATATGATAAATAGTGAATTTTATTCTAGCTGTAGAATTAAGTCTAGCTTATTTGATTTTTGAAAAATCTACCATTTATTTAGGTAATTTATTAACCTATTAGCTATATAAATATTGTTAATTTATCCTTGCCCATAGCTTGTTACAAGCATTTAGTTAGCTGACATAAAAACTGAAATATCCTTTCCTATTTACAACCAATCTTTATCTGGCTTTCTTCCTAATTCTACCTTCCTTATCATGTGGCTTATCCAGAGGTCTATAAGGTTTGGCGATAGTTCATATACTGCTTTATTATAAATGGTATTAGTCATCTCAGTGGTATAATGATCTAAGGCATAGCTCTTACAATATATTTGACTATTGATAATAGGGATATTGCGAATTCAATCCCAGTCAGATATACAAAGGGTGTTTTCCTTATATTATTTTCCATTCTCGCTCCACTAATTTACATTTAAACTTCCTCTAAACTCAACCTCTTATCGCTAAGCTTAGTAGAGTAATTAGCACCTTTCTTTTATACCCCGATTGTGGTTGGAAGAAAAATAGAGAAAATCCAAACATATATTTTTTTACGTCAAATATTGATAATATTTTACTATATTATTTGTTTTGTTTTATAGGTATTTATAATATTTATAAAAAGTTACAACTTCAGATAACATGACATGTATGAATTTATTAAATTTGTTTTAGTAACTTTAGTAACTAACTTCTCCTGTTCTTCCTACCAAAATCATACAATACCATATAAGATAGCAAGCTTACCTTGCAATATTCCACTATGATAAAGCCTGTAATAGAGGGTCTTAGTGTGCCTTTTCGGGTAGATGGAGTGAATATTTTTGTCCGAGCTTCCATCATAGCTTAATTTATTTCCAAAATTGATCAAGTATTTTACATGTTTAGGTTGTAATATCGAACTAATGAAAATGGCATTATATATTATGATTACGTAACCATTTTTATTAGTAGAGTACCACTCGTGTTGAATGTAACTATAACTAACATGACAGACATTTAGAAGGGGGCCACAAACAAGGACAGATAGACAGACACATTCTCTCGCCTGACGTTACTCACTTGTCCACCCTGAGGGAATCAAAAGGGAGGAGTAGGAGTTGGCAGAAAGGGGTGAATGGTATGGCTATAGGGGGTGGGGGTCCAGTACGGTACATGTGGTCACCAACTACATCTCGCTGTGGCAGCGAAAAATTTTGTGCTGACTTTGAGCAGAAAAAGAGTGGTGTACCTACACATAGGTGAGTAGGAAAGAGGGGGGGATACATGTGAGCTTGATTTCTCCCCCTCCTCATCTACACAGGAAAAAAACCCTTAAGCTCCACCCATTTAAAAAACTAATAGAATTAACTCTTTGTCCAACCGGACAGTTGTACCTTCAAAAAATTACTGCATCTCCTCTTAATATTTTTTTCAACGCGACAAGCAGACCTCAAAATCCCAATGAAAGTGGGAGATGAAGGGTTCCCCCTCCCTTGTTCCCCCCATTCCACCCTTTACGTTCATATCAAATGGGGGACAAAGGATGTCAGAAGGGTGAGAAGAGGGACATAGACAATTTTACAGGACAGATCCCTGGCGGACTTTGTGGAAGTTATTTATTGAATTATCAAAACGTTGAAATATTCTGAGAACAAGAGTTTGTGATGAAATATTTCGTATGGGAAGCCATGTTTGAATTCGTTTGAGCGAAAGATGTTAATTCAATATCGCTCGTGATTTAGGTTATTAAAAAACAGGAAAAAACAGTGTCTCTAAAACAAGCCAAATTTCAATTGGTCCTAACAATTCAACTATAACAACTAATAATTTTATCGACTGTATTTTTTTATGTGAATACATAATTATATTAAATATAACAATAAAAATACTTTACAAGAAAACAAATGCATTTGTGAGGCGTCCATTACTTTGAGTTTCAAATGCATGCTTAAACGGCTTAGTGTAATAAATATTTTATCAATATGGCTGGTTACATTAATTTAATTAGAAGCTATTTTGGTCCAAAACTATTATAATTTTTGTGTGTCTATTTAATGTATTATGAGTACTGTGTGGATCTCAACATGGTGTTTACTACTAGTAAACAACAAATATTAACATGTTACTATAAACGGAGGTTATTTTAGACACATAAGTTAAAAAGCCTACTAATAAATAACCAAAACTAGTACTTAGTATATATACCTAACAAATAGTAAAATCACGTTATTAAACGTGTCTATAAGCTCATTTGTTGGTAATATATAAAGATTAAGTAAACAAAATTAAATTTTACTTAATTTAATTTTATAATACATTCATTCACTTAGACAAGTAAGCTAAACAAATAATATTATATTCTTTTAAATATCCTAGATTTTTAGAGGTGGTTTTAACTTAACCTATAGTAAATAGTGATTTAATATCATATAATTACTATTTATTTTCTCTGAACAGGTTAGATAATACGTGGTGTTAACAATTTTAAAATATATGCATATGTTAATTTTCTTTTAAAAATGGGGCATGGAAAATCTATTTTTCTATCTCGGTGTGTGATTGATATAGAAGAAACATAAAAAAATCGAGATTATTTTACTTAAATCAATAAAGAATTAAATAATTCTTTAAAAACATTATGGTAGTAGTAATGTACATATATTTTATTTAATTAGGCCGACGAATAGTAAAGTCTTAAATAATCAATTTTAGTATGTCTAGTATTTACAAAATTAACAAAATAATGTTAATATTTGTATTTATTTCCTTAAGCTAAATTATAACTTTTTCAAATTTGTTAATTATATTATATAGATTAATACTCAATGGATAGGAATGCACAGAAATAAGTGGTGAGAGGGGCAACATTTGAGACGTTCCTATTAAATATATTGTCGGGCCTTAAGGCCCTTGGCCCTGCCAAGTGCAAGTCTAAAACCTATTTTGTGGGTTAGTGGGTGGGAGGGTGGAGGGCGTGGTGAGGATTCATAACCGACCAAATTATCCTTCCGCGCCAGCAAGAACAGATTGATCACGGAAATCGTACGTGGCGCTAGCTACCGGACAGGTCTTGCGGAAAAATCATACGTTTGGAAAAATCAGTTCTCTCTAGAACGAGTGAGATTTTTATAGTAATATTTTCAACAACTCTTCTAAGATAATGTATAAATGTTTACTTGGTGTTAAATTTTCTAATTTTTTGCTATGCACCCGGCAGTTATCTATTTAAATATGTCGAAATTATTGATATTTGATCACTACTAGTGTGTATATAAAAAGAAAAATTTAATCATCATATTTCTATTCTTGAACAAACCATTTCCAAAAATAAGATTACAAAACAGTAAAAATTCTTAAAGATAACCATTTGTTCCCATGGTTCTTCATTTCCACGCCAAATGAAAAGTCCCAATTACCTTAAGGAAGGGATCAAATTGTGACCTCCCGTTGCTAAGGTTAGTAATGATTGAATGTAACTGTAACTTTGCGATACTTGAACACTATTTTTCAAATAAAATGAAATACGCTTACACAGTATTTTCCTAGTTGTAATGAAAAGTTTTCAATAAGTAACAGCCTTAAAGTTTGAAATTTAGCTGTTAGCGCTCCACGGACCTTATTTAGAGCGAAGTTGTAGGCCTAGTGAAGCCAGAAGAGCACTTTTCCTTGATTATAGTCAAACAAGAAAGCATATAGAATCTCTCAGATTCATGAGACTACACCATATTTAATCAGCTTTTGAAAAGAGATAAGGAAAAAATAAACAATCGGTCCAGAGAAGTTAACTTTGAGTGCCTTGTTGACATTTTACTAATAAGAGGGTCTTAAACCTTTTAACAAGAGCTTAGATTTTACGACGGCGTCACAGATACTTGTCAACAATATAAGAAATTAAAATGACCATCGAGGTTTGTTAAATCAGAAGATAATATTTTATAATAAAAGGATTCAATAAGTTCAATATAAAATTGTTCATTAACTATAAATAAAGGGTAAGAACTTTGCATTTGTAATAACATGAAAGGGTAATATCAATATCTTTACATCACATGTGTTTATATATAAGAATATTGCGTTATTATATTAATTGGATAATTCTTTATGGTATAGTTTACAAAAGGTTTAGCCATTATGTAGTAATATTTGATATTTATAAATGAGACTTAAAATAAATAGCTGTTATTAAAATATTAATCCCTTAATATTAAAAGTAACATAAACCCATGAAAATTTGCTACATTGTTAATCACACTTAAATATTAATACATCTAATTACTTTGTGTTTAAATGTGTGCTCAAGATGTAAGGTGAGTGAAATCTTGAGTAACTATTAGTTTTTATAGTTAGTAAAAATTTAAATTTTGTTAAAATAATATATCTTGTTTACTTTTAAAGGACATATTAATTGTTTAGGCCTACTTGTTTTTCTATTTCATGAATGAGGCTGTATTGTGTTTGATAGTTATCTTTAGATTATAATGTTGTATGTTTTTACTTTAAGAACCAGTTGTGTATAGAGATATTTAAGTTTGTGTTCGTGTATACCCGTGTGTATGTGTGTGTATACCCTTGTTTTGTATATGTATTTTACCATCACCCACATTTTGTGAAATAAATAGGGAATTTTTAAATTTTAACAATGTGAGCTTATTTATGCATTTAAATTTTACTAAAAGAAAATGAGCGACTCAAATTAAAACTAAAGAAACATGCTACCAATTGCAGACCAATAAATTAAATGGCATGTAAAACATATATGAAATGATGGCAGTAGGTAGATAATAAAGATCTTTTGGGATTGTAAAATTAACAGAAAATGTTTGATATGGTTAATTAATATTTTTAGAAGCTATACATAACAAACTATGAAACATTTCGGGGAACATATGTACTACATATATATATACTTAATCTTTACATGGACCTCATTTTGTTTGCACCACGTTTTACTACCCATCCGGGATATTTTAAGTAGTTGTATTAGACGTATACTAGTATTCAAATGAAAGTTTGTAAATCTATTACTACATAAAATGTATTATTCATTCGTATGTACCTTCTCATATACAATAGTATATTACCATTTAGTACAAACTTTCAAAAATCAATCATAGCTGATTTACTCTTAAATTTAATGTTAAAAGTAAAATCACAAATTGGAGCCCGAGATATGGCCATATAAAAACTAATTTTCGAGTTTGAGTTAAATTCATACAACTCTTTCGAATGTAGCTCCAAGCACAAATTTCATAAATGTTTACGATTATAATACTTTCTCAATATGATAAAGTGAAGTCCAATCATACCTATATTTCTATGTTTATCTATTAACTCGTATTAATATTAGTGATTGAGAATAGAGTAAATACGAGAGCTAAATCAAATTTTTTTTAGTACATTATGCATTCCCCACCCCCCTCACCTAATATTAGAAAGCATATTTTTTATGTATAACGTACATATGTAGCCCCAATAAATAGGGTTTAAATTATAATTTTGATGTTGAAGTGTCATCAGAATTGTATACTGATCGAAACTAACTCATTTACGATGATGGATATAATTTTGACCACTATTAAGTCTATCGGAAATAGCAGGTATTATTTTTATAAGCAAATCTAGGTTTTTTTCTAAAGATATTAGAAATTCATTTTATGATAAATTCATATACAAGGTAGGTATTTTGTAATGATTTTGTAACTTTTTATCTCTCTCTATCTCTATCTCTATCTCTATCTCTATCTCTATCTCTATCTCTATCTCTATCTCTATCTCTATCTCTATCTCATATATATATATATATATATAGTTCGAGAAAGAACTACTACTATCCCCATGTGACAATGACTTTCAACTAAATTTGGTACTATCCAAATAAAGTAATAAGACAGTGCCACCAAAGTTCTTAGGACCCTCCCCATCCCTCTCAACATTGAAATAGCGTTCGTGACCGTTCTGCTCTGAGAAACTAAAACCAGACAATGGACATGATTTACATTAATAATAGTTGTTCAGAACCTTTATGCATGGACACTATACAAGTAAGACATGCATGAGCTTACCCCACACCATCACAAATGCCAGTCCTTTGCTAAACAAGTTCGGTTTGTGAATATGGGAGTAACGTTTAGGAGGAAACATTGATATAACAGATAATACAAGAAATGGATGACTGGAAAACGTACAGAACCTTAAAGAAAGGAGAGGAATAAGATGTTAGTGGTACACTCCGTTCCAATAGAGTCTACACGGATGGTTTTAATCCTCCCACGTCAGTATTTATACAGTAATCGCGTTAATTAAGACATTTATAGAAAGTGTACTCTCATTTTTGTTGCAGAAGCATAGTAAATAATTTGGAAAAATCCCACTCGGCAATAATTTGACATCCTTACTACTGGTAAGTCCAAATTAAATTAGCCTGACATCTAGTCCACATGTCCACCGATGTGTTTGATAAATTGTTGAAATGTAAGATATTCGTCCTAATTTTTTTTCTTTCTAGCTCCTCGTCTTCAACCTGTTAAGGTTACACACATATGTAATAATTACGCTAGTGAGTTAAAGATGAGGAAGGTTAAATTTAAAAGGTAGTACACCCGCATTTGTATGGAGTGAAAGTGAAAAATTATTTTTGAAATAGTTTTAATAGCCGAATTACTACATTTCTTAATTACAGCTATTGCTGCATCTAAATATAAAAAAAATAACAACCGAGTCGATGGTGGTTGCGTTATTTGTTAGCTCGTGATCATAATTGATTACCCGTGTAGCTGACGATCTCCACACGTCTATTACAGACTCTGCCTTAAAATATGAGTGGAAAATATCCCTGGGCACGGGATGATTCTTGTATAGCTCAGTGGTTAGAACATTGGCCTACCATGCCAAAGGTCCCGAGTTTGATCTTAGTTTCCAGGTGTCATTTTTCAATTTAGAGATTATTATTGTTAATATAGCCCGAACGGGTTGTAAGACGTGGTGATAAAAACAAACAAATATTCATAGTTCATCTACTCATTGTAATTTACTAGTGTAGCTAAACCTGCATCTACTTTTAATGTAGCTACAGTCCAATTTTCATTGAAAGGACATTTTAGAATATATAGATACATTTTTTCAGGTTAACATTTATGATATTTTAGTATATTTTTTATTAACAATACTGATATTATCTATGAAAAAGTACAACTGCAAATCATATAACTTGACTTATGAATACGTAGAAGAATATTTATTAGCTTTGCTAGCTATAAAACCTATTAAAATTAGACTTTCCATGACCCTTAAACGGTTTAGTTAGGAAGAATACCTGCTTCGGTGGGCACATGGCTTAAAGCGTCACTCTCAAAGACAGGAAGATTAAGGCTCTTATCCCGATCGGTGTACTGAGGTTTTCTATATGCTTCCTTGCTAATCTTCTCCTTAAAATTAATGAGTATATGACTTTGTTAACAGTATTTAATTCTATACCAAGTAAGTGTTCATAAACGGCTAAAAATCAATTATGAAATAATATACTAAATACACAAAAGGGAAAATCAAACAAAACTAGGAAAAGAAAAATCTCAACAGAAAAAAAAACTGAAAAATAATAGAAGAAACAAAAGGAAGAAAGCGAGAATAAAGGAGTGAACGTAAGTAGGACAAAGGCGAAGAAGAAAGTGCCGGACCTCCTAGAGAGAAAGGGTGTGTTAAAGAGAAAGAGGGAGCACAAAGTTTATGTGCGTACAACTAAAGAACGAACTACAAGTCAAACTATTGTTCGGGAAGAAGAAGAAGAAGAAGAAGAGTGGTGCGGATGTACGCAGAAATCGGAAGCTCGTGTGACGCCGTCGGCGCCGAAACAACGCGAGCAGCCGGAACTGCCGTCATAAGGGTACATCCCCGCCTCCCCTCTCTAAACCACTTTCTCTTCAGAACTAGGAACTTACTCCTTTTGAGGAGAAACAAGATCAAGTGCTGGGATGTGGGAATATTTCATGGTAACCATTAAAGCTCCCACAGCGAAACTGTTTAATCTATTAATATATTTTCTGTCCACCATGTCTTGGACTGTTGAAAGAAAATGGAGAATTCTTAGATTAGGAAATATGTTGAGATACAGTAATAATACAATATATAATAATTGATTTGTTGGGGCATATTTTGAGAAGTGATAAGGGAATTATAAAACATGTCTACCTAGGAAAACCATAAGTAAGAAGGTCACTTGGATGATGGTGTGATAAAGTATGAAGTTACCTAAGAGTAGTGAGCTCAGATGATATTGGTCCTGTTAATATAAAAGAGTAGAAAAGGTTAAAGAGCAAGGCTACGAAGTGACTGCTCTTCAGCCAGGTAGGATAAGATAATGTATGTCATACTATCCATTCGGACCATCCGCATATTTATATTAGTGGGAAAGGGGTGATGACACTATAATTATAATCCCTAGGAAATGTATTCGAATATTTATAAGAAGTAGGTGGATAAGCGTCAGTCCATGAAACTACTGAATTGATCTATTGCTTGGTTACGAAACGAATGTTTGCATTAATTTTGGTAAATTATTACGTTCAGTGATATTAATGACTTAATACCATCAGCATGTATTAAGTGGATAATTTATATGAATTTTATCTAAATCAACATAGTGAGGGTATGAGAAAGTTCCCCGGATATATCACATGTAGACAAACACCCTTACAGTACCAGGACAAGAATTGAACCTTGATATCTAGGTCACTAATAATTCAGTATATTGAGATTGTGTTAGCTTAGACCTTGTGCTTATTGGTTATTTTAGAAACCTCTGTTAGAAGTCAAGTTTTATAATAACCGAATTATTGTTACTTTCTAAATGCACAGAGAATTATATCATTTTCTTTATAATTAATATTTTCAGGTGTTTTGAAAAAAAAAGAATAAATATATCTGATTAAATAGCCACAAAATGTTATTACTATAGTAAACCATCATATATGTGTGTTTATGTATGTATATATATATATATAATATAGTAAAAATATTAACTATATGATACTATACATAACATAAATTTATGATATATATTATAAATATACTATATATTATACATTTATAATATTTATATAGTATAGGCCTACATATATTTATAATATATATAGTATAAGTTAATAAATAATATATATAGTATTTATATGTATACTATATATATTTATAATTTATATTATAAATATATAATATGTTAATATTATGTATAATATGTATTTCTTATATATATTATATAAATTACATAGACTATAAAATATATTATATATTATTTAGATTATACAAATATATAATATTTATTTTATAAATGCAAAATAGTATATTTATAATATTAATATTCATTATAAACTATATACATAATATATAATAGTTTAAATAATTTGATGTTGATAAAATGACTTTTAAATTGTTTAGTAATTTTCTGTAATATCCATTATAAAATATAAACCTAAATTCCACATGTAATTAAATTTAATAACTTAAAATATAGTATATTCAAATATAAAAATTAAATTTTCTAATGTGTCTGACCATCTAATTTAATGTATTTGTTTTGATAATTTGTGGTCCATTAAATAATGACCAAGTGTTACGTAAGAAAACTAAATTCCCTTTAAACGGATTCTGCTTATTATCATTATCATATAGAGTATTTCAACATTTTATTGAAGAGAACGGTTGTATATTATAAGAATAATTATTTGGTTTATATTATCAATATTATAAATAATACTTTTGTAAACTTTTATTTTTCTCGTTTTATACATTCTGATATGATGTAAAAAAAACTATAAATAAGATTTGTAATTAACTTTCAGGTGTGGTAAAGTTTGTTTACTTTATTTTGACTAGTTTTAAGGGTTTTGGCTCATGTGCCGAAATGTTCATAATATAAGTTATGCACAAACAAATATGTTTCACTAATGTAAAAAGTTTCAGAACAATACAATAAAAAATAATTAAGATGGTGTCTTTTATTCTTACAATAAACGAAATACATATCAAAATATTTTATAGATATTTATATAATTAATCAGAGTAGAATTATTATTAAATTTAGAATATTGAGATACATATTGTTCTAGGGAAAACTATATTATAAATTTAAACTCTCTGATAAATAATATAAATGTGTTTAAACTGATTAAATCTATTGATAAGCATTGACACCTTTTGTGAAACTATTGCTCATTAAATATTTGATTAAACCTCTAAACATTGAAATATTCTGATTTTTTTTTATGTTGAATCCGAGTAACTAATTTCCATCCATAGAAAAATCATTAGGAAATCCTTTTTCTAATAAATATGGAGAAATAAATTTTAAAGATTGAAGCTTTCTGTTAAACCATCGTTCTGTTAAAGATGAAAAAGATAAAATACACATAGAAAGATTCTGTGAAACAACTGCCTGGTTTAAGATGATAAATTACCTCGTATTAATAGAATTTTTTTTAGAAAGGATTGTTTTGTTGAACTTGAGGAAAAACTTTATAGACATCAAAATACTATAAGAAACAATTACTCTATTAAAGATGATAAGCCATTTGCTGAACATCTAAATGTTCCGTAAGGCTATTGCTCTATAAATAATAGAAACAGCCTACTGTACATCTAAATGACCTCATAAAGTATTGCCCTATTGAAAATGAGAATCAACTTCATATACATATACATTTACGTGAAATTATTGCTCTTTAAAAATGAGACACAACCTGATATGGATATAATTAATATTATATGAAACTATATCTCCATAAATAAGAGACACAGCCTCCTGTACATCAACACGTTCTGTGAAATTATTTAACTGTAAATATGTGAATTTATTTATCTCTAATGATGAGAAACAATATGTTGTACATCTAAATGGTCTGTGAAACTATTGTTCTATAAGGATGCGGGAAAAGCCCATATATATCAAAATGTTCTGTGACACTTTAACTCTATAAAGTTGATAAGCAACCTGATTTTATTTAAATCATATGTGAAACTATTGCTCTATAAAGATTAAAAACAACCCTGTACATCTAAATGTTCTGTTAAACTATTGCCTATAATTATGTGAAATAACCCGCTGTACATCAAAATGTTTTGTGACACTATAGCTCTAAAAAAAACTACCTGCTGTAAATCAAAATGATTTGTGAAACTATTGCTCTACAAAAATGAGAAACAATCTGCTCTTCATATTGTATACACGTTCTGTGATACTATTTCTCTATAAAGATGTTAGATTCTCTATATAATGATGAGAAACAATCTTTTGTACATCTAAATGTTCGGTGAATTATTGGTCTATAAAGATGAGAAACAAGCACTGTATATTTAAATGTTCTGTAAAACTATTGTTCTATAAAGTTGAGAAACAACCCTCTGTTCATCAAAATGATCTGTAAAACTATTGCTTCATAGGGATTAGAAATAACCTGCTGTGTATCTAAACGTTCTGTGAAACTATTTATCTATACAGATGAGATAAAATCTGCTGTAAATCTAAATGTTATGTTAAACCATTGCTACATAAAGATGAGGAACAAACCCGTGGTACATCTAAATGATCTTTGAAACTATTGCTTTATAAATATTAGAAATATCCTGCTGTACATCTAAACGTTCTGTGAAATTATTGCTCTTCTAAATTTTATAAGCAACAGGTGAAACTATTGATAAATTTAAGATAGTAAGCTAAACATCTAAATATTTTGTGAAACCATTGATTGATTGAAGATAATAAACATACTGCTGTGCATCTACATTTCCTTTGATGTCATCGCTCTATTGAAGTTAATAAGCCACATGCATTACAAGTAAATTTTCTGTGAAACTATGGCACTATTAAAGATGATGAACATTCTGATCTACACCTAAACTTCCTTTGAAACCATTGCACTATTGAAATTAATAAATAATTGCTCTACATATAAATGTTCTGTGAAACTATTTTTTATTAAAGATGATAAGCAATCTGCTTCATGCCGATACCTAAATATTTTATGTAAACCATTGCTCTATTAAATATCATAAACAACTTGGTGTACATTTAAACATTTTGTGAAACTATTCACCTATTAAAGATGATAAACAACGTGCTGTAAATCTTAACGTTCTACAATACCGTTTCTATTTTATAAAGAGTAATATCATATTAACAATAACTTTTTCTTTTATAGAAAAGATATTGTAATCATAAAAATTCTTTATCTTGACATCCTGATTAGTCATGATGATTTATGTGCACATTAAACAAAAATAATTGTATCTTACAATTCTGTATTTCCCCCTCCCTGTCCGTATATCTATCTGCCCCTAAGGTGACAGCCTAAACGGTTATATGGAGTTTGTTCAAAATTGATATTTTTTTTATTATAATGCAATCTTACCTCAAAAGGAAAGGTTAGCTTAGTGATGAATGATTTTTTTATACTATAAATATTTCAAAAATGGCTTGGACGATTTTATTTAAAATATATATTTAGGTAGTGATGTATTTAAAAATGACATTGAAGACTTGTTAACTGTTAAAAATAAATTAATTTAGGAAAAGTTGAAAAAATTAAGACTTTGGAAATATTTTATCTTTTAGAAAATGGCTTTATCTACTTTTCTTGAAATTAGTGTATGGAGAGGACTTTATATGATGATTAAGAAGGTTGGTTCGTTTTTCTAAAAGATAAATAATGACTAATCATTATTAAAAATTTTTTTAAATAATATATCAATTTAATTCAAAAGTTAAATCGGCAGTTTTGTTTAATATTATGATTTTTTAAAGAATACTTTTCTGAGAAAACATTTTAAGTTTAATTAATTGGTCAATGATTTTAAAAAACTTGCCACAAAATATATTAGAAAGAATGTTTAAATGTGTCAAACCATTTACTAAATGTATAGCCAATTAAGAGGGTATATATATGCTCAGTGAAAATAAATATTTAAATATATTAACTGACCAAATATCTGTAGGCTAGTTTGCAATAGCTACTAATAGATTTTTCTTTTGATCTTCTTTTATTAACCGGTAGATACGCACCGATAATTATATACCTTTGTTTTCAAAACCACCATACAAAATAATAATTAAGGAGTTAAAATAATTTAGGTGATTAGTTAAATATTGCAAATAAGGTATATGTATCTATACTTGATACGGTTGGTTTTTTAAAGCGCTTGGTGTTGACTTGATTTAGAAGGGAAAATATTCATTTAACTAATTTTTAAAAGAATTAAGCTAATTTCTGATTAATTATACAATATTTTAAAAAATTAATGAAATAAAAAATTATAATTAAAAATCTTTTAAGAGAATATATTGTACAACCAAATCTGTATTTTTTTAAAATACCTTGTAAGATTAATCAAACATAAAAAAACACATATTTTTTGTTGAAAAACAATGAGCAAAGCAGACGAATGTAGGCCTATTGCTAAATAAATGCCAAGCGATGGGAACGCTCATTTTCTTGATGTTTCACGAATCTATTGTTGATATTCATGATGATAAAACTCTTCAACCCAATATGACTTCCCATAATGGCTACACTACGTGGTAACTGAAGACACGGCACAAAAGAAGTGGGAGTGAAGAAAAAAAAACCAATAACGAGAACTTCGCTTCACCGCCGTCAACTGTTCTAATGAATATCATTTGCATATCTTCCCTATTACTTTGTCAACCCCACTCCTTTCCAGTGGAGTTGACGGTTCACCCCTTTTCTCCTCTTAAGTTCTAGACTATACATCCCCCTCCCCCACCTTTTCACAGAAAGCTTCCTACTTCAAAACTCGGCAAACAGGAAGTAACTAAGAACAACGACTCCCTTCACTTTCAACCTAGCCCCCTCCCCCTTAAATCCCTTTTTTCATAAATTCATCCCCCTCTTCATTCCCTTTTCACAAACACTATTCTGCTTTTCTTTCTCTTCAGATGTAGTATGGAGTCCTACAATGTTTTATCCTCCACCCACACCACAAAAAAAAAGATACAATTGCATCGGTATCTGCAACAATATTCCAACCACTTCTCTAACCTTTATCATGACGATCCATGGAATTACTTTACTTTCTATTTGGGTATAAAACCGATTCGTGACTGGAGTGTTGGTGACCGCTAACAAAAGCTATTATATCTACTCACATGTATCAAATTAGCCCAATCATATTATCTCCCAGACCATATGTTGAGTTGTTCTTACGTTTGGCAGTAAAACCTTCACATACAAAATTTGTTTTTCTTTTAGCCGATTTTATATTATTGAAATAAAAACTTACTAAAATAACCTCTTGGATTTTTTTTTCTTTGTGTTTGGTAGCTGATTCTGCAATTCACTTAAAAACTCTTCATAAACTAGAGCTTTTAAAAGTCCACGTTCTCTTTAAAATAATAATATGGCGAACAAGAAGAAACAAAGGCTGGTTAGTGACGTCATACAAAAAGTTTTCGGTTGTATTTATGCTTCGTTTAAAAACTAAATCATTTAATTTTTAAACTAATATTTTTTATGGCTCTTTCTCTATATTGTAAAAACATGTATCTTTTTTGTAGGTAATTTTAAGAAGATATATTTGTCAGGATATTTATTTTTCATTTATTATACTGTGAACTATAATATCTCTTGTTACCATAAACACAAACAAATAAATTAAAAGCTTTATTAATATATTTGATTTTTCAAGTTTTGAAAGTGCCGATTATACAGTAATCTCTTTGTAATTTTTATTAGAGTTTACTAACACTTTTGATTAATATTATATTATTTCAAAGAAAATAACAATTATTTCCATATAGGTTAACATAAGTGACTTTCAATCAAGTTTGCAATAACAATCTTCTACTATCTGTTAGTTACCACAACTCTAGCTGCGAGATGACTGTAGCTAAAAAATGCTATTGTATTTCTTTCTTCCCTACAATTTTTGTTGAGATTACTCTTGTAAAGTGTCGTTTTACACAATTGGTTAGTAGTTTTTTGGCATTAAACATGCACATTCTAAACCAACTGATTATATTAACACATGACTCAGAAACTATATTTGATAAATACAAAACAATCACAAAATCCAGTCCTCTGGCAGTGAATTAATAACTTAGAGAAGGGAAACTTCAAATTTACTTATGATAATATTTTTGGCCACGACAGAAAACCATCCTGGGATCCTTAGTTGCAGAAAAAGATGGATACACTATTGGAGATATGGAGACATGGGATGGAGATCAACATTCAGAAGTAAAAATTGGAGGGGGATTTCAAAAAATGAAGAGCCACTAAAAATCAAAATTGAACTAAGGATTAATAAGGCACTGACCTGTTAAAATACCTGGGAAGTGTGATGACCAAAGATCCAATGAAATGAGGTCGAGGATCACCATGTTCAAGGAAGCTTTCAATAAGAAGAGGTTACTGCTTACCAACAAGTATAAATTGAAACTGGGGAAAAAAATTATGAAATGCTACATTTGGGGGATCGCACTTTTTGAAGCAATAACAATAACTTAGATTCTCATGAAGATGAAAATTAAATACTTAAATTTGAAATGTCAAGCTGAAAGAGACTTGAGAATATCATATGGATGGACAGCGGGGCAAATAAACAAATTATAAGAAGAGTGGGTGAAAAAAGAACCATTTTGGATGTTATAATTTGGTAAAAAAACGAACTGGAATGGACATATCCTTAGGAGGAACTGTCTTTTGCACAAAGTCATAGAAGGAAAGAAGAGCTTAAGAGGACGAAGGAATCAAATATTGGATGACTTGAAGGAATGAAGAAAATTCTGGGAATGAAAGGAGGAGGTAGAGAACTGATTGTATATAAATTTATAAATAGAGAGTCAAAAGATATTCCACCAATAAAAATCTGAAATTGAAATAAAAGCTTGGTGAGCGTTTACAAATTTATTGTCATATGAGAATGAAAGATTAAGAGTAACATGAAATGTCAGAATATATTAAAGTGGTGATGTTAAATACAATCTAGGAAAATAAAAGGTAGTTAAAAATTATGATAACTACATTATAAAAATATAAATTAAATTTAAAATCAAAGCTTTGAGAGAGAATATAACTTAGTAGGTTCTAAAGAGAAGATCAATCCTAAAAATGGATATGTATACCGATTAACCATAATGGTTGAGATAATAATTTTTTACGAATGTAATGACATAATATTACAGAAAAATAAAGGAAAATTGAAATAAAAAATACAATTCAGAAAGAATGGTGACCTATGAAACGACAAACTTGTATTTAAGAAATAAATATGAAAATGATAGCAGTTACTTGTACTTAGGTTGTTTTTTCCCCAACTAGATTGCCACTATCTCTCCAAGTACACTTCATAAAATATCCATTTTATTCATATTCAACACATTGTTACTAAATATGCGTATAACCAAAATATGTTATAAGATATGGACGTATAAAATAAAAAAATATTGCTCATATGTCAAATTTACACTTTACATGGTGTATAAATCTTCGTTGTTCTGTTAAATTGCTAGTTTGGAATTTTACAATTTTTTCCAACTGAAATAGTGGTCACAAAGTCTAAGTTAAATATAAGAGAATGCAAAAGGAGATCTCCAAATTGAAATATTGACCAGGTATAATATAGGATAATTTTTCACATATAATTTACAAAATGTGGTTAACCATCCCCTCTTCCCGTCCATGAAGGTACGCTTCTAAGAAATTCTTTCAACCTCTAAACCTTTGAATAAATTGTTTGCACATAAACGTTAAACGCAGCAAAAATAATTCCCAATTCAAAACTCTGCAATTTATATTAAAAATACATATTTATATATTTTTTATTGTTTTAATAATCAAATGGAGGGTAACAGGTATGAATAAGACCAATAGTAAACCCTTTCTCAATAAATATATTAAGGAGTAAATTTTTCTAAAACAAGTTATTATTAAATATCCTTAATAAGTTCGAATTAGAGAAAAAAGTGTTGGGAATCATATAAAAATCTTCAGATAAATATTTTAAACGAAATTTTTATAACCATTGAGAAAAAATCGTAATCTTCAAAAATCAGTACTCAATCAGTAACTTCAATTTTTTTTTATAAAAATTAGATTTATTATTCCCTGTTTATTATGTCACTCCCAAAATTGGTCATTAGTAAGCTAACCTATATTAAGGGTTAAAATCAAAACCCAAATATTATCTTTAGGTATCAGCTATAGGTACTAAATATCAAATTTGAATAAGATCCATTTAACCGTTTCGGCTGGAGCCTTGGTCATGGATAAGAATGTGAAAAAATTATTGATTACTTAACCAATATCGATATTTTCCATTCGATACTAGTATTTTTTACTCAATACTTTTTATCGATACTTTTACTGGTATTAGTACTCACATTACAGTATCGGATAAGTATCGAAACCAACAACTTTTTGCTTTCTTCACTTATGTTAGGATTTAATGTTTACTAAAATTAGACTGTGGAGGAAGAACAAATGACACTCGTTCTCAGTTCTCACAAATTTTCTTCATTACAAGCTAGCAACAACTCTATTATTCAATATCTTTTAGCTTATCATAATTAACAGCTGTTCTTTCATCTTTATTTATCAATACATCTTGACAGGGTGAGTGGTGACCAGTCTACTACCTCCTTATCAATGAACACGGTCATCACCAAGGCCGTAGCCAGACATTCATTTCAGGGGGTTTGGGTGGTCATATCCCCCAATGGCCGGAGGCTATAATAAATGATAAATTATAAAATATTCTAGAAGCGGTCTAAAGTGTCTTTTATGGCAAAATAAACCTCTAATTGCTGAAGGTTAGGAAAAATTATAAATATTAAACACCTCTAGAAGCTATCTGAAGTGTTTTTTATAGCAACATAGCCCCATAACTGTTTAAGGCTAGGAAAATATTTAAATACTAAACATCTCTAGAAGCACTCTGAAGTGTTTTTTTTTATGATAACACAGCCCCCTTATTTGTACATGTACCTTAAATTTTATATTGTTTGAACCCTTAATATATCGATATAAATTTTGTTCATAACATTTTGGGGGTGCCTTGAGCCCCCAAGACAACCCTGACTATGGCCTTGGTCATCACAAATAAAAGTAGCATTTGTAGAGCTCAATGAATTCACTCAACTTAAGGGTGCCCCAAGCAAACGAATCAGAAAGGTTTTTGTGCGTTGTTTAAGCAGATGAATCAGGGCATCCATTCCTCTATAGTTTTTCAGTAGTTAATAATTTATATTGATAAATCATATAAACGACAAAGGAAATTAAAAAATTGAATCTCCCAGAAGCGAATTATGGAAGTTTCCTAAGAAGTTGGGGAGCGAACTTATCTCTCAATATTTGTTTTAAAATATTAAAAACAATTTTAATTCTCAGTGTTGGAATAATAATGGAAATAAAATTATGATTCAAAAGTGGAAACTAATACTACTTGATAAAAAAATAATTCCCTATTAAAATGTTGATACCGAAACTTACTGGTATCTATACTTTTATTTCGATACTAGTATAATATCGATATTTTTCTTCCGATACTTTTAATAAGTACAGTATCGATACTTTTCTTTCGATACCACATCCCTAGTCATGGACAGAGATACATTGTAGCAAACAGAGACAGTCAAATATGGTGACAGACAGATATAAACAGGATACAGACATTGAGCGTCAAGCAGAATTGTAAGACCCAATTTTTAGGTTAAAAATTTTTCATTGGTGAAATGTAAGTTTACCAATTCACAGTGATAAATTAACGGTCAGGGAATGGATGTTGTTCATATCCTAGTTTTGAATTATATTGTAAGGCATATGAAGTTATGACAGGCCTTGCCAGTCAGCAGTGGAAAATACATGGTTGGAATAAAAATTACTAACCCAGGCCCCAGGCTGGTAACAGTAATAAATGTAAAAACAGACCCAAGCCCCAGGCTTGTAACAGTAATAAATGTAAAAAAAAAAAATCGGGTTTTAGGCCACACAAAAGTCATGCTCTATAATTTTTTGAGGTCGAATAATATGTTCACCATTCAAATATTTTCTCGATATGAGCAAGTAATATAAAGGTCTGAGTAGAATGACGGAGATAAATAAACTTTTATTTTAAATATTTATTTTTAAGTACTTATTTTACTCTATTTTACAAATCACTGTAAGAAAAAAAATCGGGTATTATTTGAGTTAACCTGAGGCCATAGCATTGTAAATAACTTTAATTAAATATATACATTAGGATTACACAAATAGATACGTGTAAATTTGTATGTATGTAGGATATATATATATATATATAGGCTCTATGCAAATATAAATTTTATGTGATAGAATAAATACTGCATTCATCGAGTTATTATATCGTTCAAATTTATTTCTAGAACTCATAATTATAAAAGCGTGGTCTTGTTAATGTGTTTACTAAAGATTTAATAATGTTTTGTTGATTAAACAGTTAAATCGAACACACATATGTACTCTTAAAATTGAATTGCAATTAATTTTGAATGTATCCTAAAATGACATTATTAATATTATTTTATTTTGATTAATTTAAAAAATAAATAGTATGACACATTCGTGGAAACTTTCTCATATTGTGTATTAACAGTTTGATTTGTTGGTCACATGGTTAAGCAGCTACAAAACTATAAAAAATTAAAACGTTCAACATTTTGCTGCCCTCTTTTCTATAGTTCTTCGTTATACACTCCTAAGATAGATATGGTAGACACAAACGAATATTGCTAATTAGTAAAGTATAATAACTTATATATTTGAGACAAATTATTATCTTGACCACAAACTGAATCAACAAACAAATGAAGTGCATTAAAAACGCAATGTTTATCTAACCAAAATCATAAAATAGGAAAACAAATTAATAAACATTGTTACAAAAATATGTTGGAAAAAGTAACATCGCGGTTCACCAAAGAATATAAAAAATAATATAGGTACTATGTTAGATAATTAAATTGAATAATAATCATAACAATTTTCCAAATGGAATATGGTTCACCGAGCTATTTCGCCAGAATTTATTTGTTTTAATTGTTACGTCACATCTAGATAGGTGCTAATTTATCTCTTGATCTTTAGCTTTGCTATAATAATGGTTATAAATACCCTTTAAGATAATCTGTAATGTGTTATTTGTTAATTCTTATATATTTTCAACTGCTTGTATAAAACTACAATTTCTAACATATCAAAGAATTTTGTTTCTCTTTGCCATTTTATGCCCCTCATTTTTCATATTTTTCCATCTTTTAGGGTTATTGTGGGCTGGTCCGTTTACAAACGTGAGAAATATAAAATAAATCCTTGAAGAAAAGAAAATTTTATAATAATTAATTAGTTAATTAAACTACTATACCACCACCCTCTTTTATATTCCTACATTTACATTTTAAAATAAGATTTATTTATTATCTTAAATGGTTTATTTCCGTGCTTGCCAGATTTAGATTTTAAATCACACCTTAAAGTTGTGTTATATATTAATTGTATCAACTTACATTTCTTGGGCTTTAATTTTGAAATTTAATATGATCAAACATCATTTAGCCCTCAAAAAAATTGACTCAGAGGTCAAACATCTATTTTACATCACATTAGAAATTATTTTTCATCCTATTTTTAATAATCTTACAGCTTATTCTACATGAAATTAAAGATCAGACCTTAATAATTATGTGATATGGTACTTATGACCACCTGATTAATTAAAAGATTGTACTCCACTGAATAGTAGTTTTCATTATTTTTAATTTTAGAATATTAAAACCAGCTCCCCTCCTCTCCAATTCACCAGCACTCTTTCTATCTATTGCATATTTAAAATAGTTTTGTGATTTGAGTGAAATCTCTAAATTCCTTGTAAATTTAAATTTCAACATCACCGCAAAGGATTTTTCTTTTTTACTTAACTCACGGTTACTCTTTACTAACTTATTGTATACATTTGGAATCTTCAGGCTTGTGCGATTATTTGGAGTATTTTTTATAACTTCTAGCAGAATTTCATTTTTCCATCAAACAGAAGGCTTGAAAATTGTAGCCCACTCCTTCCATACAACTCTATTTAAATATATCGTGCTATGAGATTTTGAATGTTAAGATCAATATTATTAGCATTTAGGGGTTTTATCTACCGGACTGCATATTTTAATATTCTACTAACTTATATTTCTTATATTTTTATGTTTGTATCAATCCCACCTAGTCCCACTTTTCCAAAATCCCAATTAAGTATTAACATTTTCAGCAATCAATATTTATTTGGAGTGGTCATCTAGCGTTACCTCCAAATTTCAGTTTTATACCGCACTAGGAATTAGTTGCTTACTATAAGTTTTTGAAATTTCGAAACCTTCCACAACATTTTCACCAATTCACTTTTAGAAATCTCCCAACTTTGGATTTATTTGTTACATTTATTTTAATACTAAACCTTGTATAAAACGTGTTTTTAGGCCCCCAATTTCCTGGAGCCACATTTGGGAATTATTTATTTATAAACTATTATATATTTGGGGCTATCCTGCTACCTTCCTTACAAACAAAACTTCAAGTTTTTAGGCCCTGGATTTGGGTAAATATGCTGAGGATTTAGTCAATGACACATTTCTGATCATCTCCACCCTCCCAGTGGAAGAATTGAGCAAAATCCCTCAAAAACTCTCACTCAATTCTTAAAAGGAACATTTATTTTAAATTTCAAATATCTGCGTTCCAAAGATATATCTGATAAATTTGAAATTTTCAACACCCCTTTTAACCTCTTAAATATTTAATTTATCCTAAATTCCATATTATTGACTTGCCTAGGACCTTAAAATAATCTTCGCGCAAAATTTCAAGTTTATAAGCCTAGAGGTTGGTAAAATAGGGTGATGGGTCATTGAGTGGGTTTTGCCTTAAATATATAGATTATAAACCGACTTTTGTGTGCTTTTTAATATTGGATCTTACTACCCGTTCCGGCTATACGCTAATCTCTGTGATCTTAAAGTAAAGTGCTCTTCTCAAGACCCAATGTTTGTGGGCTGAAACATAGCTGACGTCAACTAATTTTTCTTAAACGTTTAAAATCCGTAGCACAACTTACTTCGGGGGGGAAAGTCAAGCTGTCAGCCCCATATCGATTTTGGAATTAAAAATAACCCTGGAAGGTATGTGAAAATACAATTTTGGCGAAATTGGCAGTACCTTTCACTCTCGCTCATATACATTTAGTGTGGAATGCAACGGGGAACCACCACACTTACTGAACTCCATTAGTACATGAGATTTCTACCAGATGGTGTAGGCAGCACTAACCAGCTGTAGGGCTAAGTGCATACCAAATTATGAATGGATAGCAGTCACATCAAACCAAACTTCGGGTTGTTGACTAAAGAAGAAGATAGATCATATCTTGGGAGAAATGTTTCAAAAATAGGTTTTCAGTAAACTGCACATAAATAAGTTTTCTTCATAAGACAAGCACATTATCTTATTAAACACAATAAACTTGCTTTATTATATACATTCAAACCAAATTGTTCAAATATATTTAACAAACTTCAAAATTTCAAAAATATTTCTAGATGTAAGCTACCATAAAATTACAAATTAACTTGTGAATGTAATGAATTATATATTGGTTGGACAAGCAGGTCTCTTTTTAACGTTATGTTGGACACTCAAGTAATATTAAATACAAAAAATTAGAACCAAATCTAAACTTGCTGAACATATCAAAATCTCAGGTCACCAACCAACACCCATTAACAAATGTATGCAACTTCTGCATTCATCTTCCAAAGGCTCAAAATGAACATAGCTGAAATCCTCCATATTTGAAATGCCATCCTTTACAATAATACCATTTTAAATGATAAAACCAAATTATAAAATCAATCTCGTATTAAAATAATCAGAAAACTAACTGAACATGTCAAACTCAAAAATAATCCTCAATCCAAAACTCCTGCCCTCCTCCCATCGTAGTTAAGATCTTTTTGTGCTAGTATCGTGAGGATTAGGACCTTGACAACTTTTCCTTTTTGTCCTTAAGTTTTAAGCTAACTATTTCTCTTTGAACCTGGTTTAATGGGTACATGGTCTAAGGCAATAATCTCAGAATAAACCATATAATTCTAATTACAGTGAGTGTGAGGTTTGAATCCCAGTTGGTTATATTTAGGGATGTTTTCCCAAAATGATTTTCCACTCTACATCCACGAAATTGCGGGTAAACTTCGTCTGAATTCAACCTTCCTCATCCCTAGCCCAATAGCTTAACTAGTATATAATGTGTCCACTCATATAACCTGAACAGGTAGTAAGACGTAGTGATAAAAAAAAATGATAGAATATAGAAATTTGTCAGGCAAGTGGCATAAGAGTCATTTCAATCATAAGTTAAATTATAATTTAAAAATTAATGGTTCTTGTCTAAGATAGCTGGATATATCATAGAATATGGCTGTATCCATGACCAAGGATCATTTCAGTATTCATGTAAAATAAAAATGTATTCATGTTTACTAAAGTTGTCTGAAACAATAAGCCTCATAGTATTTTCTTACACCAATAGGACGAACAGCTATGTTGTTTGAAGAGCACTCTTTATGTAATGTCGCACTGTCATCATATAGCTTCTTTTCTTCCCCTCCTCTTCCTCCCACAACCCCTTTCTTCTTGCTCTTACGCTCCCAGTAAGGATATCAGTTAATGCTAATATGCATAATGTCATCCCTTTATGGTCCTGAGTGTAAAGACTTGGAATCCCTCAACCATGGCGAACAGTAGCCCACGGAACTAAGGCATTGAAGAGGATGGTTCCTGCCTGGCTCTTTTGTGCCAAAACCGAGACAAAATTCAAAATTCAAGAAGACATTCTCCTTCATCCGTTAGGCTGCATTCTCATGCGAAAAGCTCTAGTTATAAATTACATTGATATTTTATCAGAAGTTATTGTAGTAATAGTAGTTTTTTAATCTACATAACCTAGTTCGTATATTTTTGCTTTGTAAGAATTAAAAATTATATTGAATTATCATGGTTAGGTAGTAATTTAATATGTAATAGTCAATAAACTATTAACTTTTATAACAAACCCCCTAAACACATTAACGTGTGTGACATTTGTAAATGTATTGATGTGGGAGAAACGGATTTCATCCCAATGCCATTATGTTATACTTGCCTTTATCCAGAAGTTTTGGTTCCAAGCTCTGATCAAAGTATTTTAACTACTATGCTGAAAGTCAAAGATATTAAAGGATAAATGTTAAGACACAAGGATAGGAAAATAAAGCTATTTTAATAAGTAAGTGCACTCACACAAGCATGAAAATGAGAATGGTAGAACCAAGGTATTAAATCTCATTTGGGAAATATATAGCTCGGATTCTAAGCTCTACTTTTCGGTTACTCTCAACCAGTCTATTGATGGATCGACACCTATACCATGTGACCAATAATGCTACTTGACTATAGATCACAAGGTTCCTAAGAGGATTTTAACTCCTCCTTCTAGACAAATTATAATTATATTTAAGTTTAATTTAGTTTTAAATTTGTCACTGTTAATTTTTAAAACCTTGAAAACTTACAGAAGTTATAGTGTTAAACCACTCTTAAATAACTGAGACTAGAACTTTTCAATTTAAAGATCCATACCAAGTTGTTTTTAAGTCTTAATTTTTTTAAATATATATATGGCATTTTCCAGCATGACATAGTGATCGAGCTGCCACAAGCTGTCGGGGATGATGGTGCCAACTTTTGCGGATAGAGGGTGTTGAACCACACAGTTGTTAATCTCAGTTTTTTTAAACAAGATCAATTATTTTTTTCTTTTAAGTAGCTCCTCATTTTTCCCTAATAGGCTGAGTTGACCCCGTTCCAGACCCACAACAGATAAATATCAAGAGCTGAGGATCGAATCTGGGACCTCTAGATCTGTAACCAGGAATGCTGACTAATGCTGACCACAATACCACAGAGAGGTCTAGTCTTTTTGAAACGTTTAAAACATTGTTTTATCTATTTCTACATTCAAATCACACATTCTTGTTGAGAGATATGACATGCTATTTTTTAATTCAAACTGTTTCAGTTTTGGATCAATGTCCTGTATTGTCTCAACTTTTACTTTGGAGGATGCATGAGGACAGTATAATCTTGACCCCCCTGAAATATTGTTGTTGTTCATAAGTGAAAATATCAATAGCAGAGGTAGGCCCTTATCACCAAACATAAATTAATGATTCAAAATATGTGGTTAAAAACTAGCACAAAGGAAAAAGTCGTTTGAAAAATTATAAAAGTAGTTTTTTTAAATAATACGTTGGATTTTTAATGCATCTTTATAATAATGCATTACAACTTTTAAGTTTTAGTGTCAGTTTTACTATCATTGACATAATATATAGGTTAATTAAATACTATATATTAGTTTATTTATATTAATTTAGGTAAATGAAATACATTTACATTAAGTTTAGTGCAGTATGGAAGATTTCGGTATTTTTTTTGGAATATCACCTAGGATTGAGAGGATTTGAATTAATTTCTGTCAAACTGATTGTGAATCATGATTTAATATTGGTGTGGGCTATCAACATATTTATATCGATTGAATAGGGATAATAAAGGTGGACCTAATAGAAAATGTACCAAAATTTGCGTGTAGAGAGAATGGTACACTATTTAAGAAAGAAGAATTCCTCCACAGCCAACCGGAATTCAAACATGAATTTCACAGATTTTCTCGTCACTAGTATAACAGTATGTGATGATAGTGACGCCTTAAACCAGTGTTTCTAAACTTGGGTGCTACCACCACATTACATAAAGAACTATGCAATAAAGATTATTATGTATTAGCCTTGTATTTAGCATAGATCTCTACAGGTAGGGATTTTTTGGAAAAATAGCCGCAAATAGTATTCAATGATTGTATTATCCTTTATTTGTGCACTGTACATTACCAGTCATCGTAGGGAATGAGAAAGTGTTGTGTGTATATAGGATTTTATACCAAATCATAACAGGCCTTCGATGGCAATATAAGTGAAATGAGTTGGGTAATCTACGAGGACACACGGTGATCCTGAAAAAAGGATCGTCGTGAAACCGCATAAGCTGAGTGAGGAAATGTTAAATCTAACCATCATATATGAAATTCCTAAGAGTGGCGGAAAATAACATAATAGTAAAAAAAAGAGTAAAAGATGGGGGGTGAAAGACGTTACCACATACGTCGTGTAGTCATCACATATCTGCACAATCTTTGCAATACTTTCCGGAACAAAACTCCTTATGTTTGATGTAAGATCCAAAATATAATTCTGTATCACTAGATGAAAAGAATTGAAAACCGAGGAAGCCAATAGATAAAATAAAAGTATTGGGCAGGGGGGAAAAAAAAAGATTTAATAGCAAGTTGGTGAGTTGGTAACCAAGTCTTATTCGATTTCGATAGCATTCCTCTCTGTGTTGAAAAACGTGATCGGTCGACTACAAACGTCAAATAAATGTAACTAGGAAAAGAAAGTTGGGAAGCTCAGAGTGGTTGAAAAGGGGGAGGGGAAAGGAAGGAGGCGAGTACGGTTGTTGATGGGGAAAGTGGGGGCAATGTGGGGAAGGGGGCTTAAAAGTGAATTCCACGACGTTTCGGCATGACGTTGAAATATCGTCTGGCTTGTATCGTGTTTTTTCTCGTCCCTAAACGTGTATCGTACCCGCAAAACACGATACGGTTTTGCTTGAAATACTGAACACCGGTAAGGTTTGTCATGCTCTCGTGCTATTGTTATCAAGTCAGTCAGCTTTACAGGAACATCCAAGGGGAAGTAGAAACAAATTAATTTTAATGACGGTGAAACAATAGGTTCTAAAATTTACAAATTATCTATAGTATGGTAAATATTGACTTAGGGATGGAAATAAAACATTTTATTTGGGTTTTTTATGAGTGTGGCTTATGCAATCTGATCAGGTATTAGCGTATAGTCTTAGTACGTAAGAAGGGGTTGTATTTGGTAGGGGAATGTATTATATAAATTATTTAAAAGTATTTAGTTCTTTAATGGTCAGATAAATAAATACTCAAATCAAATCAATGAATTATTTTAGACGTTATTCTAAAAAGACAATTATGGATATTTAATTGTGTGCTCAAGTAAGTTAAAATACGTCTACGTACACAAATACAGGAGCATTCACTCGGGACTGAAGACGTATTTTGTATAATATAGGCTATGCAGAATATAATATGAGCATGAAACACGAAGGGGGTGGTTCTTTATCTCACGACGAGGCAGTCGATATGCACTGCTTGGAAAAATATGTCTCCCTGCTTGCCAGCTGGGCACCAATGACGCTCCATCTCTCTAGACATTAGTGAGGAAGCATGTCTAATCAGACAGTGTGAGTCGGCAGAAGAGGTTATTGGCATCCCCAAGAAAATCTCTTTGGAGGTTATCCCAAGAGACTGGACAATCATATTTGACCTGTCAAAGAGCAGCCAAACAGGCAAAGATTAAGCCGTGCAAGAGCTATAGCCACCCGATTTGGCGAAGCGACTGGCTTATTGTCAATGGTTTTCCCAATGTTTCGCCGAAAACCCCACCATCTTGGACCTAGCAAGGTTTACTGATGAAGCATGGTTCCATCTGCCCCATTATGTAAACTCATAAATACACGGGTGTGGGCCTCAGATAATCCCCACGACATCCATGAAGAGCCATTGCATCAATCGAAAATTGGTATCTGGTGTGTGGTGTCTCGTTTCCGTATTATTGGGTCAATATTTTTTGAAGACACGATGAATATTGACCAATATTTGAAAATCTTTGATGAATTTGTGAATCAGTTAGACGATCAGGACCTTGCGAATGGCTTTTTCCAACAGGACGGTGCAGCTTGTCACACCTCCAATAGGAGCATAGCAGAAATCCCTACTTTTCTCCAAGATAGGATTGTCTCCATAAATCTGTGGTCACCTAGGTCTCCCAACCTGACACCCTCAGATTTATTTCAATGGGGACTTTTAAAGGCAGTGTTTTATGCCGCAAGCCAAGGTCGATTGAGGAATTGAAAGACAACATCAGACGTGAAATTTCTGCCATCAACGTCGCTACGCTACATCGCACATTCACCAATATGGAGCGTCGGGTGAATAAGTGTCTGGACTCTGGTGGTGGGCACTTCCTGCATTTTCTGTGAATCAATCTTATTTGTCATGAGTCAGGGTATATTTTACAATCCCCACTATTCAAATGTGACTTTACAATCATGATTTAATTTAAAATTAATTGTTCAGTTCTGAGTGAATCTCCCTGTATAAGTTTTTCATTACAATATTCGTGCATACAATGGACCACTTGTGAAATATACTCTAGTTTAAATTTTTTTTTATGGATAAATAAAATTTTAACTTATTGATGCATTTCACCCTTCATTTACTCATTAATTTGAAAAACCAATAACATTAATACTAGTATATAATTGTAAATGGTACTTAATATTATAATAAATATAGTCTTGTTAATTAGACGTCATAAATAAAAACCAAGAGAGTTATTAAATAAAAAATATAGCTTACGATTCCATTATATGTTTTTATTTAAAACATGATGCGATTCTTTTCATAAATGATGTCAACACGTCTTACCTACTTATTCTATGGTATTTTACACTCGAAGAGTTCATTGCCGTACTTACAAAAGTACGTCACCTATCCTTATCTTGAGCTATTTCCATTTAGTCCTTCTCATTACATCCCCTCTCCTTCAGAATAGTCTTTTCCCATGGGTTTAGCCAGTCAGTATCCTGAACAATGTTCTAGATTCTCCCAGTTGCGTTGCATGTCCTGCACACCTTAATCTACAAAACCTAATTTTAGTAAAAATGTCTTGTGATGATAACAGGCTATGTAGCTCGTAAATATGTAAGCTCCTCCACTCCCCAGTAGCCTCATTTATTTTTGGGCCCAACATAGTCTTATACATCTTGTTATTGAAAACCCTAAATTTGTTTTGGACGTGTAAGATAAGAGACGACGTTTAACACCCATGGAGAATAGCAACGAGTAAAATTATTGTTTTGTATATTTTAAGTTATAAATTCCTTGAAATCATGCGAGATTTTAACAACGTATTGACCGAGTAACATCATGCCATTTTCGAATTTATTCTTTTCCTAATTTACAATCCAATCTAATATCATTATTGCTAGTTAAGATCGTACTCATTAACCATTTCAAATAATATGTTGTTCAAAGCAATCTATAAATTATCGTCTCCAACTTGTGCTCTTTGTGTGATCATGCTTAGTCTTCACAACGTTAACTTATAAACCTATTTCCTAGTAGAATGTTTGTATTTATTGCAACAACTTCTTCTCTATTGGCCAATAAAGCTAAATCATCAACCTATCCTAATGATTGCATTGCACCTTTAAATTTTAACCCCTCTCCACTCTCTTTCATTACCCTAATCCCTTACTCTAAGGTTAAATTAAAAAGTAATGGGGAGGTTTTATATTCTGGTTTGAACACATTATGTAATTCTAAAGTTTCTGATAAGTTAAATCCAACCCATACCCTGCCACGCATATCAGTAAAACATACCTCAATTAACTTGACAAGTTTTTTGGATATCCCCAACTTAAGTAAAATATCATATAATTTGTTTCTTTTAACTTAATCGTAGGTTTAAAAAAATCTATAATTATTGATGAGCTGCTATGTTATACTCTCATTTTTGTCTAATATTTACCCAATTTTAAAAATCTGATCGGTATTTCATCTATTTAATCAAAATACGCACTGATGATACCAAATTATTACCTCTACATATGGCGTCAATTTTATTAAAACTATAGTAGATAAATGTTATAGCCTGTTGGTGGTATGAGGTAATTTTGAAATTATTATACTCCGATTAATCCTCCTTGTTGAAAATGAGTGTTATAATAACTTACCTTCCTTTCGTTATGGTGGCAATACCTTAAATGTTTTAATCTGTATCCCTGCACAAACATCACAGAACGTCAAAACCTACGCAGGGATTGACTTTGACAAACAAGAAAAGTGACTTAAGTATTGAATGGTTACTACTAATTATTAACCTTTTATTTACAGTTAAAACTATTCCAAAAACTTTTTTAGTCAATTTACCTTGTTTTATTATGAATGAATTAACATATTATAAAAAATTGAGAATTGCACGTTGGAAGTAAAACTTACTTTGATGCAATTCTAGAGACCTAAATGATAAATGTTTCAACCAAGTTTGAAATATGAAGAAACTTGGTGGCTTCTTGATGAACATTAATTTTACTTGTACACACACCAACTCTCCTCCACGCATCATTTTAATCTACGTGCTAACCCCCATAAAACACCATGCTAAACTTAAACAAAAGACTATGAGCCTGTCTCTTAATAGCTTATCGGTGGGTTAGAAGGGGCTGGAGAGGTTCTACTATACACAAGAAAGGTCCTGAACCCTCTAAATGGGAGCCAGGAGAGAAGGCAGGGTCCAGATAAGACACGGCCCGTTACTAAAACACTGACCAACAGATTAAAGCTCTTGTGAGAGCGAGCGTCNAGCGTTAAACAAACTATTAGCTGTATCGTATCCCATGTACGGTACGTTGAAGACCAATTATTTACATGGGGCAGTGACCAGGGATTGACGTGAGTTTATAAAATATGACTGATGTTGGGAAGGGATTATGAAAGAAATAGGGAATAAAAAGAAGAGGTTACTTAATCTTCAGTGTCGTTAATAAAGAGAGGATTAAAGTCACAGACTATGATTTCAGTTTTCATCATTACTAAAAAAGGGTATCTCCTTAAGATACTTGTAATAGAGTTTATTTGTCAGTTTGTTAAAATTTGATAAGCTTCATTAGGCATATTATATCAAGATACAACCAAATTGTTAAACATATCTAGTTACTAGTAGATTATTCACATTTGGTATTTTCATCATACTTTATACATTTTTAATAAAATATTGATTGTTTAGGATCCAAAACTTTTTAAGAACTGTATTATAATTTGGGGGTTCATTCTAATAAAGAGTTTTCATTGAGATAATGGACGTGCATTTTTAAACATACCGATTAAATGACAACGTTACTAATTAGAAACTAACATAATTTTAAATATCATACTATGTTCCTCCCTATAGGTAGAATGACATAATAGAAAAATTATAATGGAAGTTTTAACTTTAAATTATACAGGTGTCCCAAATAAATCCGGCCCCAAATGCAAAATATTTCAAAGTCTTTGTTCGGAATATTAGCCACTAACCGTTAAGTATAATTTCAATAAATATGTTTACTTGTCAGTGAACGGAACTATGCATAGTGACTGGTGCCACACATTTCAAAAACAGATTTTGAAATACTGTGCATATAGGTCTGGTATTGTTCGGGACATTCTGTATGTACGATAAAATTATTATTTAAAATGTTAATAATACGAGAAGAGTATGAGTAGAGCTATTTAAGTCAAGCATATATCTTAGTAAAGCTAGTAAATGGAGACTAATAGGTATAGAAGCTAAATTAATAATTTAAACCCAACATTCACCGAGAGGAGGGGATGGAGGGTCAGAAGGAACATAGCGTGAGGCGCCTCATTAGAAATAGGTACTTGATTGTATTAACGTTAACTGTACCCAATGCATTTTCTTGAACCAATAAAGCTGCCGGGTATCTCCTACAAATTAATTAGTCAAAACTTAAAATTGTAAATGTATAAATTGTTATTTATTGTTATATATATATATATATATATTGTTATATGTAATTGCTAAATATGTTATAGGTCTATAGTGTTTGATGAAACAAAGATATCCGATATTAATAGTCACTAACTAATGTGAACATTTAAATTGCAAAAAAAGCTGAACGCTCTTAGCATTCTGTCAACCAGATTTTAAAATTTTGCTGAAAAGTTTTTGATCCTTTGAATGGTCTTTAGACTCTAAACAGCTCCATTATCACCCCTCTTTTTAGTATTCCCCTTCCT
The DNA here is from genome assembly GCA_902151455.1 of Timema bartmani. NCBI lineage: Eukaryota > Metazoa > Arthropoda > Insecta > Phasmatodea > Timematidae > Timema > Timema bartmani. The sequence continues at coordinate 59,002 of CABFWB010003731.1, forward strand.
GAAATCAACATGGTCTCACCATCATCAACCCCGACATTCTGAATGCGGGTGCGCGATTAACTCACGTAAGTGAGAAGGAAAGCTCAAAATAACCCTTTTGTTCATTATAAAAATACTCCCTCCTTTTTTAAGAATGGAGACACATTTTCCCGAGCGTGTGTGAATAAAGGGACCTGCTACAACCCCCACTGTTAACGAGGTTACACCATATTATTTAACTTTAAAAAATATACCTGGACACTGGAATGAGCAAAGAATGACCCTCGGCACATAATGACTCCTATATAGCTCAATAGTAAGAGCATTGGCGTACTAAGCCCATGGTTCCAGGTTCAATTCCCATGTCCAGATAGCATTTTTCATTTTAAAGAATATGATAACTAAAGTGACTATAACCGTAATAAACAAAGTAAAAGCATTACTGTTTAGTTCATCATGATATGTGCATTTATACAATTGTATAGGCCTAGTAGTTATTGTATTATTGGCATCCTAAACACCTCTCGAGTCAAAGTTAGCTGCGTTATCTGATTTCTCATGAACTTCTTTGTTCATTCATGTGTGGCTGAAGATTTTCGCACGTCCATCACAGACTCTGCGTTAAAATATGAGTGAAGTATGAACCTGAGCACGGAACGACTCCTGGTTAGCTAGGTGAAAGAGAAATTGCGTACTAAGCCAAAGGTCCCGAGTTCGATTTCCATGTCCAGTTACCATTTTTAAATTTAAATAATTCAATATTTTGACGCGTCTCAAACCGTATTAAACAAATATAATAGTCTGGATATTTAATCAATCAACGTTACATCAATCCATTCATCTTTATGGCACTGATTGTCTACACGCATTGCCCAGCTTCAAGTTTCATTTTAAAATAACCCACTCATATCATAACAAAAGGTAAAATCTGCTACGTTAGTCAATCCACAACTTATTGTATATTTTATTTTAAATAAGGTTGGATTACTATTGGTTATAATATTAAAGAGTTTGACGTAAACTTTTATATTGATGCTCGTTTTTCTGTTTACTATGAATTTAATAATCAATATAGACCTAACATTTTAAAGAACATCACTTATTATTCCAAATTCTAGCAATCAGCGTATTTACCTGAATATGATACGGATATCAAAGTTGAATTCAGAGTAAATGTGCACGCATTATTTTGAAGAAGTGTAAAGAACGAAAGATACTGTAAAACCATTCAGGAAAAAACCTTATAAGTACACCCGGACGAGATTTGTACCCCAACCACTCTATTACCAGCAAATCAGATCTTAACATAGTTAAAGTTTCATTGGAAGAACCTTTGAATAAGTAAAACCTTTATTTTTGGGGCTAACATTCATAACATTTTAGTATATTCTTACTTATTAGTATTATTTTATATGTATTAAGAATAGACTGAGTATGTCAACATTTGGTTAACACTTAAATTGAAAAATATTTACTCTAATCAAATCAAAATTTATTGTATTGTATATTATGTTGAGTATTATGTATGTAAGTCCTTAACTTGTTGTCTTAGCTATCAACAGACAATAGGGTACAATTGAATTAGTATATAACACCATAGTGCAGAGTTCTCCGAGAATAGATACTACCACACTCGTAACTCTTACCTTGATTTAATTGATATTCAAAACTTAAAATTTAAAGACTAGTTTCATAAAAGTGTAAACATAATTTTGAAATACCCTGTTTATAAAACGTGAGAGCTAAATATAATATAACTTGACATATAAACACATTAAAGTAGTTATAGTAAATTCTATAGCTGTCAGATAATACCCTTCCACGTAAATTGGAATTTAGATGGTCGTCTTAGTTCACGTGTAAATTAAATAAAAAGTTTTATGATTATAAATGGTATTATTTTTAAAATAGCATATCTTTAAAAAGGGTTTAAGAGAGAGATATTATAGAGTGGTTTTAATTGTATACGATACATTTCTGAAACAGAATAGAAAATCAAGTAAAATATACCTTTACTATTGACGTATTTTCCTCCTATTCCAGAGAAAAATAATCCTGTTTGGTTGGACAAGTATAATACATTTTTTCATTTTCAGTTGTGACTAGGATACTAGGAGAGGTAAGGGTGGGGGAGATAAACCCTGGACAACCACATTACCACGACCCTTACAAGTTTGAGAATAACGTCTGAAAATGGGGGGTGGGGGAAGAGTTTATCAACAATAGGTGCAGTGATATCTCCCTGTGAACACGCGGCCAGCCATAACAATAACCTACACACTTAATATAAGTCCCATTTGACCGAATAAAGGAATATAAGAAAAAACGAAATAGAGAAAAGTTACTGATAACCCAAAGGGAGAAGACGGAAATCCGGATTTTTGTACTTAAAATATTTTGGGGGAGCTAGAAAGTTTTTTTTCCTGTGGTGGTTAAAAGACTTTCGATAAATTTGAGGAGTAAATAAGTTGGGGAAAAAAAGGTTTCATAAAAAAAGTGGCATTGTGTGAACGATTAGTAAGTCTGAGTTTGAACTTGGGGGTCGGGGTTTGTACACTAATTGTAGTACTGGGGAATATTAATATCGATAGTTTTGTAAACCTATCGTTAAGCAAAGGCTGCTCTTTTCCTCTTTAAATCAATTCAATCGTCCCCTTCTCTTAGATTTTATTGAAACTAGAAGTTACATACGAATATAGGTAAATTGGATATTCTAATTAAAATTAATGATATTAAATAATTCCAGAAAATGCGTTAAAAATCGTGTTTTAACAGTTTTTATATTTGAGTAAACCCAGATTGAAAGAAGGAACCTGAACAACTAAACCTAAATTTAAACTAAACCTAATTCTTTATGAACTTTACTTTTTATATATTTATTATGATTTAACAGACGGGTTAGCAAACGTATTAATTTATGAGTTAGGTATTGGAATAGTATTTAGGATAATTGAACCCAAACTAATGCAGGGTTATGCTGGAAAACAACTGTGATAAACTACATCTTGAAAACCATCCCTGATGATTGCACTCGGCCGTGATTTTAATTTCAACCCCACTGTCACTTGTATCACTAGTTATCGTGAATCTTCCACCACATACCACGTAACCCCTACTACGAGGAAAACATAGTTAGTCCAAATCTTGGTGGAAGGTTAATATCACACAGGGTGTATATGTTGAGGTCGGGTGCTAATGAGCACGAGCTTAGTGCATTAATTTTGCAGTTTTTATAGCATACAAATTTGTTGGCCAAAATAAATCAAATATTTCTTCTATAGAAATATAGAGTTTAGTTTCACACACATGCTAATCTTAAGAGTTCTTGAATATCTGTCATGAGTATAGCGGCATTTGGTGATAAACTTTTTAAATAAAGAGAAAAATTTGTCATTAAATTCCAGGACACTGTAACATTATTTGCCACCCTACCATTTATTCCCCTATATTTTTCTAATCTTTGTAAATAGTTTCCAATTTATTTTCATTTTAAATTATTCACTTCAAAGATCGTCCCAGGCTTAACACGCTGTGTCGCCGTCGTGAAAAATAATACTATTTACATCCATTCAAAAATAAAAAAGGATGGAATGAAGAACGTCTAACACTGTTTTAAATAATTTAAATAATTAATTTTGACCTAAGGAAGAGCACTTACCTTTTATTAAACATATTTATTTCCTTCTAAGAAGTTTGTTGACTTTTCTTTATTTATTTTCAATGTCGGCCATGATTTATTTCAACGCATGCGCAGATATGGTATACAAATGAGTGGCGGGTCTCGCAATTGTATAAGAAGTAAGAAAAACAAGACGTGTTGTATATACCTCCAAACTAGCGCGCGTTTCAATTTTGACAGATTAAAATAAACATTTAATTCTTTTAAGAAACTTTGTTCATATTCATAGTTATATGCAAATTTAATATAAAGATTGAAGTATTTTTATTTTATATTCATTTCTAGTCCATAGCCAACATTTTATCTTTTGGTTTAATTTATTTATTTTGGACTTGGAGGAATAGTGAACGTTTTTAAATTAGATTCTTGGAACACTTTTTAAAAAAGATTAGGGTCTTCTATTTTGGCGTTCTTAAAGTCTGAAACAAAATTTGTGTGGCTCCTTTATAAATTTATTTTAAAAGTGGAAACCCGTTTCTAAAGTGTGATATTAATATATCAATAGAAAGCTGAGTGTCCAAGGAAGAACTGGAGCCTATTGGTATTCTAAATCTGTGGATCATTTGTAATTAAAAAGAGGAAAGAAATTTCTTACCATTTGCTGTTTCAACACAGCATATTTTTCGTGGTGAGATCCGGCCTAAACTTCATCTATCAAATATAAATATTTTTATTTTATTTTATCATCAAGAGTCTAGGGACAATATAAAACCTTTTAGAAGAAAAAAACTAAATATATTCAGACACTTTATTAAATCCAATATTTTATTATAAACTCCTCAATTTTACCATGTTCAGAGATTATTATTTTAATTGATTAATTTTGTTTAACAATGGATGTAGTACAATATATTTTATTTTTATTTTGTCATGTTATAATTGTATTTACTTGGAATTCCATAGGTAGCATAGGGATGTGGTAGCAAGGAAACAATAATAATAGCACACATACATTTCAATAATTGTTTTTTATATTAATTTAAAATTAGTATATTTTATTCCAATGATCCATTTTATTTCAATTGTTCATGTTTTTATTTAAGTATTCTTTCAACTCTTGTAGGGACTTACAGCACGCCATTGTTGTAGGTAAGGTAGAGTCATTATAATTAACCTTGTAATATCCAGATAAACGTTCCCGAGCACACCCAGTGGTCTCGAGTATTAAGAGTCATCGTGCCTCTGTCAAAGTTAGTCTAGCTGAAGTTTTATTTTATTTTTATTATTATTCTTTCTCCTAGTTCCTAGGAGTGGCGCCCAATATACCAAATTTTATACATCTCAACGTTACCTTTTTTTTCGTTGTGTGAAAGGGATTATGAAAACAAAAATATATATATTTTTACCACAACACCTTTAAAATATATTAAACAACTGTTGAGATTACCATATGCAGAAAACTAAACTATGTTTCTATAGAAAATATATTTGATTAATTTTGACCAACACATTTTTATGCTATAAAAACTTCAAAAATACTGCCCTAAACTCACGCTCACAAGCACCCCACCTCAAGGGTATTCAAATAAGACTCATAAGTGCTAGACAACACATTCCTACGTCTAGCGTGACCAACGCTTATAACACATTAAGGGCACAGGCTGGGGAGGGGGGGGGGACAGGGAAAAAGCAATTTTAACTCAAATTGAGTCAGTAATACCATCTGTTAGACAATAATATCCTTCTAATGCACTTAATATTATGGTTAAAAGAGGTATCTGACACAATTAAACTACTTTAAAAAACCTATTTGCTGGAATTCTTATGGGGTTTGAGATATAAAAGCTGTCATCCTGTAAAATGTGTTTCATATAACTCGATCAATATTTCCATTGTACCATTCATATACCTCGTTTGAACCTACACTACAACTGCTTTGACGTATTACCACTAGATAACGCATGTGTATTTGCTTTACTTGTGCTAGACATGGCCAATATCACTTTGTAGCCTTGACGTAAACTAGGACAATCGAAAATTGGAGTTCAACCAAACCAAACCAATTCGACTTGAACCGCTTGTTATTCGTTTACCAGGAGATTTGATGACTCCTGAGGTTAGAATAGAAATACGGCCTTTTGTCAAATTATATTGGAATATAATTTGTATCTGTTCATCTAGTTAGCTTTACTGTTCCTCAATATACATGCCACTGAAGTATGCAATCCATCGGGTGAGTTAAAAAATACATAGATAGGTTAAATTGAAAGAGTGTGCGCCTGACATACAAGCAACCCTCCAAGCGTATGCAGCGAACTATAAACTAGGAGTGGATCTCAAGCAACCAAATGTCCACTCTTCCACCAGAAACACCGCTAGCCCACCAAGACAAATTTGGTGCCGTAGAATTATTTGGGTACAGATCTCTCTTTATAGATAAATAGATTAATAGTTAAAAGCATATTTTTTTAAATGTGGCTTGGACATAGTAAAGTCCACAATGCTAGTGACTAAGGCAATAAGTAATCATTTTCATTAATTGTTATTGTTATATATTTTGGAAAATATTTCAAGTTAACACAGTAAATATTTTAATTTGTTAAGAAAATATTTTCTTAGTCATCATTTGTGTGGTAACAACGTCTCACTATCCATTTAGGTAACCCACAATAGACTAACTTAGTTTTTGTGTTAAGGAAATGGAAGGTTGTATTTAGAGGGAAAATACCCTCCTCCATTTTTGTAGAGGGAGAGTGAAGAACCATATAGAAACGAACTCAATATAAACAACTGTGTTTTGAACTCCGATTTCACCGTAATCGGTGGTCCTGTCTATTGTGAGAGTGACGCCCTTGGCCATTCACCCATCTAAACGGGTCATTGCTTATTTAAAATTTAATATTTTGAATTATTTCATCTTACAAAGCAAGTTAGCAACTGCCTAAACTAACGAGGAGAGATGAGAATAATGTTATATAGAACAACAGAACAATCACTCACGCAAGTGTGGAAGCCCCCTCCAAATTCACCCAGCCAGAAATAAAAAATTCAACCCCCCTTGTCAACAGCGATATCGTGAAATGCAAACTGTTGACGAATTTCAATTTCTATAAAACTGTGACCTAAGTCAATAAGGCCAGGTGTCGAAATCTAAACTCTTTATATACGGGGACTTTATGCAATGACAGTTCAGCATCTTTAATAATGTGGACAATGATTCGGGTAAAAATAAAATCTAATTACTACAGATATTTAATTCTGATATATTGAAAGATAATTAATGTCGCCCGTGATTCTATTTTACCAAAACCAATGTGTAACTATGTAAACTCTAGTAATATAAAAAGTTTTTATTGAGCTATATATCCTAGAAATAAAAAGGCATTACTTAATTAATAATAATGTTACTTGTACTAAAATACATTTTTCGCAATGAACACATTTATAAATATACCTGATAAAGTAGAAACTCAATACATCCCTTGCTTTCCATGAAATTTAATTCAAGAGAACCACTCTAAATATTCTTTAAAAGATTGATATTGCTTTTTGTTGTATTAGGTTTCAGATGATAACTTCTTCTCCCTAACCCAAACTCCTCCCAATTCTGTATTACGTGCATGGAAAACTCGCAATAAAGATCCTAGACAACGGTAATCCTTTCCTTGCAGCTTCTAAGCACGCTTCCGGAAAGAAAAGAAAAAAAAAATGGTTGAGGGGGAGAGGGTAGCACAGTGAAAAACTTGCCATCTTCAAAACCCAAACTTTCTAAATCCGGCTTGTGTTATATTGTATTAAACCGTTGTAGGTGTATATTGCTTCGTAACAATACATAGCAAACTAAGAGGTAGAATTATAGTCATAACTTACACGTACACTCCGCTAGCACTGAAAGGTAGCAATATTAACTTGAACTGATTATACCCCATTGTGGAGCCGAGCAAGGCAAGATTGTTTGTGTGTTTTTTTCTTCACCACATCTCACTACCCGTCCTGATTGTTCGAATATTAATTTTATTGTGCTAGTGGAATAGTATTAAGGAATCCTGTAATACTGTAGCTTAGAAGAGATTCACACGTGAAAGTATAGTGGGAGAATCATTTAGAAAAAAGCCACCCTCCACACACCCAGCTGGTATTCCAACTGCGACCTCCCAAAAACAAGCGAATCAGATTAAATGAAATTGTAATTTAGACTACGTGCGATGGGCACATAGTCTAAATTACATGTATTTGGTAGGTTTCTTATCTTTTATAATAAACTTAGTGTGTATTTTCGATGAATGTTGACATATGTTGATGTTGACAGATGAATAGAAAGACAGATTAACAGATGTACAGATGGATGGACAGATATAAAGAGAGATCAACCAATAGACAGCCATAAATGTAAAACCCATTTTTTGAGTTCGAAGGCAGAGAAAACCTTAATATCCAACAAAATTTAAAAGTTGAAAATTTTAACGATTAATATATAATTTTTAGTAGTAAAGTATACAGAGCTGTCTTATTCATCGTAAATAAAATTAATTGAAAATAAACACGGAAACGGGTAACGAACCTGGGCATTGACAATTAATTGACAAGGCTAGGTTAGTGGTTGAGCAAACCATCATCAAGGTGTCCACCTGACACGAGTACATGGATGCCTTCTGTCACCTGAGGGTAAGTATAGTACCCCGGAGGATGTATGCTGTATCTCTATCCTCAAACGTGATCCTCAACAAGTAATATTCTCCTCCTGTGCATATTATAACAGCCCTTTTCTGGAGATTCTGTTGTCTTTTAGGCCTCAAATCATCGGACATTCCATTTAATAATTCTTAGCTCCTCCTTGATCGTCTTTATTTTTCATAATTAAATTGAGTACTTTGAATTGAAGAGCGTACTAGTTTATTTACTGTCAGATACTTATTTGACAGTTAAAATATTATATATTAAAATTATTTTCATAAATTCTTGTGTTAAGTACTTTGATATTCAGCCGTCACTTTTTATCGATATTATCTTTTCAAATTCCTCAACATGTATATTTGTCGGGAGAATTTTCTCCCACCATTTATTCTTGTCCATTGCAATTCTGTTAGAAGTTGTATTAAGTATTCATATTTAGATCTTGAACTATCTGGTTGATGTAATGGAGTTTTGTTCATCTTCTTATATTCCTTTCATATGTTTTCCGGTCTATGATACTCACTAATGTTTGAAAGTGTTCAAACAGATGACTAATTCATCGATATGATCGTTATTTGATGGTTCTCTACCAGATTATTTTCTCTTTGATATTATAAATACTATAAAATAATACTGATAAAATAAGAAATGGTATCAATGCTCACCTCAAATAATTTGTTTATATTTCCTAAAAGTTTTTCATGCCAGAACCTAATCTGGTTGATTCAGGGTAACGTCTATTTTTGATTTTACTGTTGAAAAACTACCAAACAGTTCAATATATTTTATCCATCACACCAATATGAATTGTAGCTTGGACAAGTCATAGGCCTACCTACCTCACTTGTATATATGGCAAAAAGTATCCTCGTAAAGAATAAGTATGGAACGGTTTTGGATGGTTTTCAACTGACACAAAAGGCCAACGTTATAATACATATTCCAGGAAGATATAGTATATCACGTTTTACTTATGTGCGCTCTCATCTTATGTAAAAAATATATTTTCTGACCAATAGGTCTGGATTGGCATTACAGTATAATAAATTATTTATTTTAAAATAAAACATTATGCATAGCGAATGGCTTTAAAAACCTTTATTTGACTAACCCACTTGGACACGTGGTCTAAAGCCTGGATCAGCTTAATGATCACTTAACGTTCACTTAACTTTCATGTAACGTACCGTAGAGGTTCTTCTTGGGTTATTAAATAGAATCCATACGGTTGGAGTTAATTTGACGTTTACTTAACTTAAAGAGTTGTCCAGGGAAAACTTTCACATTAAGTGAACATTAGTGAACGTGTTCTAGCCAGCCATTCAGATTGCGATCAGCATCAACATTGCAATTACTATTTCATTTGTTCGTTTAGTGACGTCAACAGTATTTAATATGTTTGTTTATGGTAAGCAGACGAATTCTTTGCTAATTTATTTTTCCTGCGTTTCGCAAACTCTAAAACGTCACAGTCTCTTGATAAACTTTATTTTGTATGGATATATTAAGATATTTGTAGTCTAATCAGATCCACAGGACTGGGTTTAATTTCAGTGAACAATTTGTTTTCAAACAGTACAGATTCATTGTCTGTGTTTTCTCGAGTTGGTACGCTAAATTACATTAATCCTGATCATAATCTTGTTTATTTCCATTAAGTGAACGTTAAGTGAACGCTACGTTAAGTAAACGCTATGTTTATCGTGATCCTGGAATAAGGCGTCAACTTCAAACTATTTTTTTTATGGGAGTGTCGAGGTTTGAATAATAGAAATAATGTATTGTATTAAACATACAAATGCAAACACCATATAATGAATATTTTATTTTTTATATTATTTAAAAAAAGTGTGTAAACAAAGTTTATATTAAACACGTTATTTAATTTAAAACAAGAAGATCCAGCTTTTTCATCCCTTGGGCAAAATCTTATTTTCAAATTGTACCACGGGCCGAAGAAGTATTTAGTAATTCTATAAACTTAAAATAGGCCTAGAAACAACGTTTAGTTAACAATATTACTTTTAATTACTTATTATATAAATTGTATTTATGGTTAGTAAAATCCTTAAAAAATAGATTTTTAATCTCCAAAAAAGCATTATAAAAGATGAATGCACGCACGCGCGCGCACACACACACACACACACACTTTAAAAAACATAGCATTACATATATATTAGTCAAATAAATATTTATACATATTATTCAAATAAATATTTATATATATTATTCAAATAAATATTTATATATATTATTCAAATAAATATTTATATATATTTACTAGCCAAATGCATTGTAAAATATAATCGTGAACTTTTCAAATACATATTTTTGTTTGAATCATTAGTTATTTCACATCTGTCATCGAGAGTATCCCTCTAATTTTCCTCCAGAATATCTTCAGGGCCATCTTTTCACCAAGCAAGGGCCGCATCTGGCCAAGGGGCTTCCAGTTGTACAGCACTATTTTAAGACGCTCAAGATATTCATCTAATAAACCGATGAAACGTGTTTTCGTTTTAAAAACAAATTTTATATAGTTTTTGTAAGAGATGTCTGGATTTTAGACAGTCAATTCAAGTCGAAGACTATCTCCACGCTGGAGATGAATTCACGCTCTCACGAGGGCTCTCGGTATAAAATGACGCCTTGTCGGACTTTCGCTCCACTTACCCCTTCGGTGATATATATCCTGAGGGCATGGGAAGGCAGGAAATGGCTCGAGGATTTCACTGCTCATTTGCCGCACATGACACGTCACCGAGGGTTAGAACTAACGAGCACACTTACATCTGTATTCACTGCGACATTCTTGTACGATGAAGGGAGGGTAAGTCTAATAGACACCCTCTCTCTGAGCTAGAGTGCTTGGAGTGTTTGGTGACCTGTTCAGACACTCCTTGTATTAACTGGAATATTATTGTACGGTGCTAAGAGGCTAGTTCTAACAGACACCCCCTTCTGAGCTAGAGTGCTTGGAGTGTTTGTTGACCTGTTCAGACACTCCTTGTATTAACTGGAATATTATTGTACGGTGGTAAGAGGCTAGTTCTAACAGACACCCCCTTCTGAGCTAGAGNACTGGAATATTTTTGTACGGTGCTAAGAGGGTAGTTCTAACAGACACCCTCCCTCTGAGCTAGAGTGCTTGAAGTGTTTGGTGACCTGCTCAGACACTCTTTGTATTAACTGGAATATTCTTGTATGGTGCTAAGAGGGTAGTTCTAACAGACACCCTCCCTCTGAGCTAGAGTGCTTGGACTGTTTGGTGACCTGTTCAGACACTCCTTGTATTAACTGGAATATTATTGTACGGTGCTAAGAGGCTAGTTCTAACAGACAACCCCCTTCTGAGCTAGAGTGCTTGGAGTGTTTGTTGACCTGTTCAGACACTCCTTGTATTAACTGGAATATTATTGTACGGTGGTAAGAGTTTAGTTCTAACAGACACCCCCTTCTGAGCTAGAGTGCTTGGAGTGTTTGTTGACCTGTTCAGAAACTCCTTGCGACACTCTTGTACGGTGCTATGAGTGTTATCCTAAAATAAATCATGTATGAAAACAATTATATACTAGAATAACCTTCATAGAATATCATGTGGATCAAGGCAATGTATTAGTTTATCTTGGTTTGAGAGTGATTGATATGTCAAGTTTAAGTATCTTCTTTGATTAGCGAGGGTGTTTTATTTATTCGTAAATAGCTTCTCACTATTCCGCCACAACATTGCGACTAGATTTTCTGTATAGTTTAACTTACTCATCCATAGCCTATTAATGTTAGTATACAGATATCCTCGGTAAGCAGCAAGATGCACTGCTTTAGTAAAATTAAATGACCGTATAGGCCTATAAGAACACAGTATGTTTTTATGGTCCATATCAACAATGTGACACGTTTATTATTTCTAGTGTTAATGTTAATTTATCGACATTGAAACTATTTTTTATAATGAATGGTTGTGGATTACATGATTTCACATATCTATAGATGAAAGTTAATCATTTAAGATGATGTTATTATAATTTACCCATTTCGACTGTCAAATGGTCTAACTTTAAGGCGTCCCCCTTGCAAAAGACTTGATTGCTGATGACGAGTTATTCGAGGTTATAATCCTGGTCGTTTGTACTGAGGGTAGTTTTGAACTTAATCGTCGTCCACGCAAATCAATCTAAAACTCCTCTAAATTCGTCCTTCCCAATCCATAGCACATTAGCGTAAATAGTTCATATAGACTTAAAATAGCCTGAATGACTATAGAGGTGTGTTGACAAAAATAAATAAATATTAGAGTTAATCATTTCAATACAACTGTAGATATGTTCCAGTCCAAGGATCAAGCTTGAGTGCAGGACCACTATCAAAGAGAAGGCCCTACACGAGGTACAGAAGTGAATTATTACAGCACTGGTAGGGTAGTTTCACTCTTAATGAGGAGTGGGTGTGAAAGAGGATATAAAATTACGCGCATTCTTAAAACAAATCACTAAAATTAAGATCGTTTCATAGGTGCTCTTTATTGTTGCTAAGCACATTGTAATATAATTAGCATATTAACTTAATATCTATGATAAATGATATGCTTCATAATCCGTTGGATATAAATTCATATGAAATATTAGGGATCAACTTTATTGTAATTAGAACTACTACCCACATATTGGGTTTGTAATACAGTTAGAGTTGAGACTTTTTAAGTTTTGAAATTCCTGTGGTCACACATTTTCTAGACTAGAAAAATATACTTTTTTCCAATATTTTAACATGCAAAGATTTTATATTTAAGAAAAATCACGCTATTTTAACTGTTTTATAAAATATTCTGGACACAAGCAAATAAAACTACAAATACGTCAGTGCTCTTGGCAAAATAGTAATAATTTAAGATCAAAATAATATTTTACGCTTTTGTAATTCAAGTTTTGATAAGTATTGCAAAATATCCCAAGATTTCCCTAACTTGTCCTCGTCGCACCGAATTCAATAACTTTTGTAAGCTTATCATGCCTATCAGATGCGCAACAATCCTGACAATATACATTTGATGGTAGATTTATGTAAAGTTTGGGAAAATTTATTGTTGCGTGTTCGAGTAGGCATAATTTCACTTCGAGTTGAGTTTGGAAGAAAACTATTTTTGGTTTAGAGTAATAAAAAGCAATATTAGTACATTAAATATTTCAAGCTGAATTTATGGAATAAACCCGTGCAAAGACCTAACTTAAGTACGAATATATATATTTTTTAGCTATACTTTTTTTGTAAAAAAATTTTTATTCATAAATATTTAAATCTTTATATAAATTTAATATATTTGAACAATTTTTTTTATTTAG
>CABFWB010003732.1:9136-26350 GCA_902151455.1 Timema bartmani
TAAACTACCCTTAATTTTAAGTTTTAATAGACACACAGACAGACGGCATTGCAAAGACTATTTTTTAGGGTTTGGGGGGTCATGAGACGTCGACATCCATCAACATTTCAGGTTAGTTTTTTTTACGGTTGCAATACTTAAACTTTAATGTCCAAAGAGTTAAAAAAAAATATATAATTGCGTATAGATTGAAAGTTATTGATTTTATAAAAATATGTTTCGAATAAAATATTTGTATTATAAATATATATACATATTTGTAATGCTAAGTAATTTCATATCTCAAATAGTTTTGGAGCTATTATAAAAAATGTTAATTAACGCATCAGACCGGAGCCCTTAAAGCCATTTTGCCGACATACATACATACAACATACATATAACTGCATCTGTCCTTCTCGCCGTGTGCTTTTTTGTAAATAATGTCATGTCTGCACTTCTATCGAGACAACCAACCATTCATTGCTTTGAGATTTACATGACCTAGCTTTGGGGCCAACTTTTCTGACTTGGTTTTTAGCATAGGGCCGCTCACACGCACACCTCGTTTAGTTGCAATGGAAAACCATTGATTTAAAGCATCTTCAACGTCTGAATCTTTGCCTTGCCTCTTTCGCTTATGATATGTTTTTTTAAGCTCACGTGGAGTGTCCACTCCTCTCTAAGTTTTTCTTGTTGCTGTAACAGCCGTGAAATTGTAAATTTCGGCACCTTAATTATCTCCGCTAGCTGCCGATGACTGATGTTAGGAGGTTGACTTTTTATCTTGTCGAGAATAGCATTTTTGTTTTTTCGGAGAGTGTCAAATCTTTACGTGGCGTCTTGACAGGATCGTTAAAGGTAATGAAAAAAACTAACTCTGTGCAATGTTTGTTACAGTTTTTAATTTATGTTAATCCACACAATGAACAACTATACACAAGGCCTAACTTAGTGTTCTAGTAAATAATTGTATACCGCAAGTGAAATGTCAAACAGAATATGATTACCATGAAACAGAACAAACAACACAGCCAAGCTACAGCACTATTCCAACTCTACTGACTCTCACTCAGCTGCTGCTTGCACAATTTCCATGTTATCAACACGACCTTCACTGCCACCCCACAGAACAAACACAATCTACAGCACAACTCCACAATAACAAACTCAACTGCAGCCCACAGGATATATATGCTACGAGCCTGTGAGCCTACATTACCTTCACTGCCCCAATTAAGCGGAGAGTTGGCCCAAATAAGCTGAATAAATTCAAGGTAAATACTTGTTTTGTTTCTGTTATTATAGTTTTGTCCCAAATAAATGGCTGCTTCTATTAACCGGTGCCCCAATTAACCAGAATCCACTGTATTTACATATAATGCCGAACTTAGTAATAGCGCTGTCTGCTATAAAGAAACCTTGGCTATAACGTCTGATATTAAGTGGTTCTAAATAAATATCCATGTTTCTCTTAACAACGACAAATATGGAATAGCCAAATGGTTCATAACGACATCTGACACCGCGTTCTGTGTGAAGCTTCACGAGGGTTTCTGGTGGGTGTGTTTATGGCTCTAGCTGGTCGTCTTGAACAGAGCACTCTCCCATGAGGGTTTCTGGTGGGTGTGTTTAATGCTCTAGCTTGTCTTTTCCTAGAACAAAGCTTTCCCATGAAGTCTTGACGCAACAAAACCGAGGTATATCCGGGAATGTTTGAGCTCCATGATGTAGGTTGTTGCAGCCCGGGAAGGTTCAGAAGGGAGGCGTGAATGTCACGACCCTTTGTAATCGATACAAAGTGAACTTGAGTATTTTAATTTCTTAATAACCTCAGAAAATATATTATGATGCTTTAAATAAAAAGTAATTGACTTAAGGAATAAAAAAAAAATCACTGTAAGATTATATTTTTACAATAGCAACCATTTCAGCATAGGTTATTTAACAAATTTTAAGTTTTCATAAATATCTTTTAAGTTATAATTAGAAACAAGATCTAGTTTGCATTAAAAGTAAATGTTTGCACCATCTAAAATCATCCGATGAACTACTTCTTTATACCTGATTTAATCTCTTTACGGTTAGTACTTTACTTGTTTATAATTTCTCAGTTTGATTACGTTGTACGATGTTATAATGTTATAACAGAGTTTGCCTGTATAATCTACTTTAGTGCAATTTAAATAGTGATAATAAATCATGGATACGGCAAAAGCCCGTGTTCAGCCAATGCAACAGTGATCGATGTAATTACTACAGTATTGTGTTAATACAGACTACAGTAACTCACGAAGTACATTGGAATTAAAGACACATCGCATTGTTTGTTCGTGTGGTATATATAGGCCTATGTGTGTGTGTGTGTGTTTGTGCCAGGTGGAGGGATGTCCTATAAAAGAGACAAGAAGTGAACTCACCAGGATGCGCGCGCACTCCTCATGGTCCGTGATGGCTGCCAGGTGGAGGGATGTCCTGCCGTGCTCCCCTCCTTGCTGGATGTCGATCTTGCTCTTGTGTTTGGCCATCACCTCCAGGACGGACACCTTATTGAGCTCCGTGGCCAGGTGGATGGGGGCCTGCTTCTTGTCGTTCAGAACACCTGTGTCCACGCCTCTGAGAATAAAACACAGCCACGTTTAGGGGAGAGGTTAGCGCACTCCTGATTCGATCTCTACTAGCTCCTTAGGGGTGGGTTTTTAATCGCCTTCTCCCTCCCCCTTTGTATTGTTTTCAGAGGTAAGTCGGTGTAAAGTTTGATCCAGACACTCGTCGAAAACAGAGAACAGAATCTGAATGCGTGACGCAGAGATGTACCCATGATGCTTTGCAACACAAACTAGAAACAGTTGGCTATCATTAAAAGTTAATAAACACCTTTTTTAAGATTACAGCCACTAGGTGTTGTTTCATGTAATTGTGTTGGGCCGTTAAACAAATCTAAATAGAGCCAGGAGGACACACCCGCTTGCCATTTAACGAGTTATTTCAAAATTTCTCACAAGATAGACACAGCTGTCTGCTTGTGTCTCGAATTGTAGGCGCATGCGCACTGAATGAACAACGCAGGATGAACAACGCAGTTCGCGATGATTTCTTGTGTTTCAAAGCTTGACACGTGATCACTTAATTTCAGTTCAGCTCTTGTTTGTCGGCGAATGTGTGAATCCACAGAAAGTCGTTTAAATCCAGTACTGACAACAATCACAGTTAAAGTGACTGATAGTGATTACTGTCTTCATTCACCCTCCTCACCCTGTGTTTTGTCCCTTATTTCCAGTACTGAAGCATCTCACAGCAAGAGCCTTACTTGATTCTAAAAGCACTACCCTAGCTAAATATTTGATTAAGTTCTCATGACAATGGTTTGTAAATGAAAGCATTGGTTACTAATTTATATCACAGTTTGAATCACGTTATTTCTGATCTTCTCGTGAAATTGATGACGTCAATCATTACCATAGAAGTTGGTGACGTCATACATTATTTGTTCAGCTGTAAAACGTGTCATATCTTTGACAATTTTAAACGATATAAATCAAGTCTCTCTTCTCCTCAGACAATTTAACCGCCAGCGGACTAATGAGGCAGACATCTAAAGGGGGCAGAAAAACAAACTAACGATCCTCTCCCCCAGATCAATCTCAAGGTGAACGCCCTCTCCTTGCACCTGACCCTTGTCAAATGGGGCATTCCCCGAGACAGAATCAAATCAACTTCCATTCATTTAGTAAATAGTTTTTGATGTCGATCTCGGGGTGAATGTTCGTCAACGTGACTGTCGCTGTCTTTCTCCTTCTGCACGTGTTAGTTGGAAAGGGGAGTGGGGGGGGGGGGNGTTTGCTAACGAATCAATGTAGAGTGTTTTCCAAACTGTGGCTCGTGTTAGAATTGTAGGTGGCCCGCGATTTTAATCTATTATTATATTCTACGTTATTTCCTAGATTAAGAAGGTATTTTAAGTTATAGATTTTAAAGAAATTTGTATTTGTTTTATGAAATTTTTTGTCTAAAATAGGCTATTTAAAAAAAATTACTATTTAATATATATAATTTAAATATTTTTTATATATAATTAAAATTGGTTTAGCCTATTTGTTTATTGAACATGCATATTAACTGAACTAAATACACACACATATATAAATTTATTGATTGGGCCCCTTAACGAAAAATAACTTTTAAAATTAGTAAATGTATGTAGATCTTTATAAAGGCTGGCCTACAGCTTATTTATTTTTAAGAAGTCTACAGTTAAACAGCTATTGCATTTAACACTAACAAAAATTGTTTACCCAAAATAATGTTTAAATATTACAAAAAAAAATATAGACATAAATATTTCTTATTTAAAAAAAAATCAGTTATAGATGGGAATAATTGCTTGAATTCAACTTTTAAAGTATTATTTTTTCGTGTATTATCTTTGTGTATAAATATTCAAGAGACCGACGATGCAAAAAGTGAATTTGCACGGGGTGGCAAGTTTTGGGGGGGCGTAGAATATGTAAGAAATTGAAAAATAATATAAAAATTAAAAATCAAGTTTTCATTTATTCCACAAATCCACCAAAATAACATAATTTTCAACACTTGGTAAGTCATAGTTCCTTACTGACAAGTTGGCAACACTGGTAACAGCTAATGAGCTGCAAATGTTCAATGGTTTCTTGAGTGAGAATCACAGCAAGATGATTTTGAGCAGTGTTACAGTGATTGTGCAAGTACAGTCAGTACTACAGAGATTATTAAATGATACATTTTATTTCGTTTTGACTATTAGGCTATAAAACAAGTTTTAGCCTACAAATTAATACTATGTCTGATAAAATAAACTATTAAAAGATAGACGAAAATATTTAAAACCATTTTTCGAAGTTAATGTAAGGAGTTGGTTCTTTCTCGTGAAGCCCCACGTTATCGAAGCCAAATTGTAAAGTTGAGCTTTTTTTCTTTCGTGGAGTCCTGTGTTGGAATCCCTACTATATCGAATTCAAGTTGTAAGGGAGGTTTTCTCGCGGGGTTGTTGTTCACTCTCTTGTCGTTGAGTCTGTAATGGTACTGTTTTGGACCCCTCTCATATATTATTCAAAAAGTCGTGGATGAAGTGTATTTTTCTTTAAAGAACTGTATGTAAAATTTCCTTTTAATACTTCATCCATGGAGAATCGCGCGCTTTCAGAAGTAATTTCAATACACTATGTTTTCAAACTTTTTTTCTTTAAAAGACAAACTCGATTGTATTTTGAAAATCATGTGACATGCTGGTTCCCTTTACCCAATAGGAAGCTAGCCTTCACAACATCAGTCTGACAGGAGTTCTCCAATTAGTTTTAACACTGGTGACAAGGTGTCCAAGAAGCAAAGCGTAGGCAATATATAAGCATCTTGTGCGAATGAATCCCCACAGTCACAGTACACAGTACACCGTACTCAGAATACAGAAAATAGTTATTTTGACACAGACAAATAGTATTATCACACAAAAAAAATGTATCACTTTAATAGAAAATCTACAGTACTGAAAGTGTAATCATCTAAATAAATCGTGTGCAACATTAAAAGTCTTACTCATATCTTAAGAATAAGAACTACCTAAAATCAGATCACATAACTGTGTACAAGTGCGCAGTAAGGCATGCACGCGTTGTCATAGTCATAAAACCCGGTATCGTTATACTTACTGTTCACCGTAAGACATAGGCGGGTCCACATTATTAACAACCGCGTCATCATCAAAATCCAATATCACTATAAAGTATGCCCAATCGCGGGTCCGTATCAATATAATTGGTGCCCAATTGCGAGGCAGTAAAATTTAATATTATAAGTCTCTTATTAGGATTCATAATGGTCTTATTTGTGAAGAACGTTAGTTTGCATAAATTTGTTTTTATTAACTTAAAAGCAGTTGGTTCAGAATAAGTATGTTGTACACACTATGCGGCAGCTAGATGGCTCAACGCCTCGCGGACAGTTTTAATTTGAGATTGGAAGTCGAGTAAAACTTTGAGATTAGTTTAGCGTGGACCGCTTCTCAGAATCAAAAGAGGAGCCTTCTTTTTGACTATGTATATAGTTCGAAAGAAATTGTTCTAGTATATTCTTTCTGTCTGTAGGTTGCACCTAGTTCTAGAAGGAGGGGAGTAGAGGGAGAAAATGTTTTCGAAGCTATTTTGTTTCACAAGTATTTGCAATAAGCGCGAGGGAATGTGAACAAAAGAACCTGGTTGTCAACAACTAAAAAAATAAATAAATGATCACCCAAGTGTGTGAGAAGATTTCATAACACATGAGGATGCATTTAGTTTTATGTTTAGAAACTATTCATTAATTTGAAATATATTAAGGGTAGGAACATTTGATTAAAACTATTATTAAATTAAAATCTATTTCATTACATTATTAATATGGTCAACTTTTCACTTTTGGTTCCGATAGAGTTTATTGTTTTATTTTTAAGTCCACCAGAATATTAAAATAAATGTTACTGTACACCGCACAAACTTTCTCTCTTTAATCTTAGGAAAGTAGAGACATTTTACTGAAAACTCGTAAGATTTGTGAAGCGAAATAATACATTGTTGCAGAAATACTCCACCATAGAGCATTAATGAAATAAAACACATTTTTAGAGAAACATTGAGAAAAGAGGGTCATCTCTGTGCACCAAAGAGCATAACAATACATTTCACAATACTTTCAACTCTTAATAATTTTCTATATTATATTAACTTATAGCCCAGAAACTATTGATTTTATAAATATTTATTTCAAATAAAAGATTTGTAATTTTAATAGTATTACAACTTTACTGTATTAAGTTATTTCGTATCTCAAAAAATTCAGGAGTTATGATAAAAATTGGAGATTTCCGTTAGTGTAAAGTAGTCTAGATGGATAAACAAGAATTACCATTTTATTTATAATGTTAAACATTGTTTAGATACAAAAATTAATCAAAATCGTTGAGCGGAATTTGGGAAAATTGATTTTATCTCTTTTTGCCCTTTATAAAACTACCCTTGATTTTAGGGTTGGATATATAATTCAATTAATTCCTTGGATGAACCTTATTAAAACCCTAGATACCAAGTTTTAGGCCGATCGGTAAAATGGTTTCGTCTCTAGGCTGAGATACAGACGGACAGACGGCATCGCGAAAACCACTTTTTCTGTTTCGGGGCTGGGTGACCTAGTGGTCTAGGGGTAAGGTGTCAGACTTCTGTGCTGAGGGTCCGGGGTTCAATCCTCGGTCCCGGCACAGATTTATCTGATTGCCAAACCCTTCCTTCACCTCTGACAAGATGTGTATTAATCACAACTTGTGAATGTGAGGAATGCCAGGCCTCCACCGTGGTTCGGATTCCACGTTAAACTGTAGGTCCACCATTTCATCTCACAATCACCCTACCATTGCACATTTAGCGTAAGTGCGTATAGTCCGAACGGGTAGTAAGACGTGGTGCTAATAATAATAATAATGTTTCGGGGCTCATAAAACGTCTCCCAAAGTCCAATCCCAAGTCCACGTCGTGGGAGATGAGCAATGGCATGAAGTAGGGGAATGCGCGTGGGGGTGAAGTACTGTGGCGGTAGCTGTGAAGCCTTGAAAAGTGTCGGTTGACGGGGCTGAAGGAAGCTATGGTGGGCCTAGCGAGCTAGTTGTGGATAGCGGTAATGTTTTCAACAGAAGAACAAGCCTCCATGAAGGAGAAACCCCTGCAGGATGGATAGGAGACAGAAGGCGAGGCTGGGGTGATATGGACGTCTGGGAGGATGAGTTAGATGGAGGTGGTCCCAGGGACAGGCGGAGGAAGATAAGTGGTGGGAGTACAGGAGTAAATGGAGAGGCTTACATTCAAGACAAACTATGATGATGATGATGATGATGACGATGAAATGTCGACATTTATCGAAATCTCGAGTTCGAAATTTTTCGACGATCACAATGCTTCTTTCTCCGTGGGGTAGAAAGGTTGAAACTCTCAAAAATGGCGGTAATTTTTATTAACAAAATTTAAATAATTCTTTTTTAGCACCGTATCTTACTACCCGTTCGGGTAATAGTATACGCTGTGAAAAAAAAAGTGTTGTAACCAACGCTGACCAACCTTAAAAAAAAATTTGAAAAGAAAATACGCAATTGTTACGAAAGGTGAATTGGTTTTTACTTACATAAACCTCCTCGGTGTACTGGAAGTTCATAACAAGTTGTGCTCCACAGCAACATTTTGCATTGTTGTAAATACTTACTATCTATGGATTTCATTTAAAAAATAAACAATAGGGTTCAACGCAACAAAGAAACAATGGCCATATAAACACTGTATTACTTTGATTGCTAGCAAATAAATAAGAACATGGTTCGATCTTTGTTAAAGTATTGTTTAATATTTCATTCTTATTCAACCCTTGAAACAACCCCTACCTAATGAGTATTCAGCTAATTTTAAATTTACTTTTACAAAATCCTCAAATATGTGGCACATAGAATGGTTTTATGAGAGAAACCATTCTAACCATACAACTTATATATATATATATATGTATATAATTTTTAATATTAAAATTTGAGTGATAAACATAAAATTAAAACAATATTATAATATCTTTGAATTTGGTCTTACATAGCGTCCAAATATTCTAGATGAAAATCATGTGTTTTTGGATCGGAAAACCACATTTAAAAGTTAAAAAGGTGTCTAGTGATGGATAATTAAATATGAAAAGCAGTAGCGTCTCGTGACAAAAATTCTTAGGCAAGCTGGGAAGGGGGATCTGGAGGGGGTCTTGGGTCTTCCTCTGGATTAATTTTTTTTATATGCTTCAAGAAGTTATTTGAAGATTTTTTAAAATTATAATTGTGGGTTTGGCTGACCTTCTGTTCCATGATTTACGTAAGGCACACTAGAATACATATAGCGCATGTCCAAGAGGATGCGGGGATAGGGGGGCGAGAATATATCTTGCCCCCCTTTATTTTAATAAGTGAGGAGAGATTTCCCCTGTTTCTACTACCCCAGTTCCGCTTACCCTAAAGCTGACAATTTTAAAATTAAGTATATATAAAAACATTCCATGTTTATATTTAAATGTAAATCAACTATATTGTTAATTAATTAATTAATTACGTTAAACATGCATATAAGTAATAACAAAATCATATTTAAAAAAAAATCACTTATACTGCAACCTGCATAATATTTGGTGTATTTGATTATTTTTAGATATTAAATTAATTTTTCTATACGTATATCAATGATCTTTTACTCACCGTATTTTTTTCTAGTGTTTGTACATAAATTCCATCCTCCTCTCCTTTTTTACGAACTCCGCTATGACTCTCATGGAAGTCTACTTCTTGTTTCAATTTTAAAAGCGAACCTTTTTCAATTGAAAGGAGTTCCAAACCAGAAATTCTATTCTGTCCCATAGTATTTCTGGAATACGTTTTTACTCTTTCCAATGTTGAAAATGATCTCTCAACTGATGATGTTACTGCCGGGATTGTTGCCACACGTTCATACAGCTTTTTAAACTCCTGTAATGCTTCATCTAGATTATTTTCACAGATATACTTAACCATATCCACTAGAGTTTTATTTTTATTGCTTCCCTTGAGTAAACCTCGTTGATCTTGGAACGCAATCTGCTTGTGTCAAAATATTTTCCATAATTTCCAATCAAAAAATGTATTTATTCATTAGGAAATAATTGTTTGTATTAATTAAATTTTGATAAATTTAACAATTAGAGAAATGTTAGATTGTAAATTTTATCAAAGCGTGTTTGTATTTTTATAACAATGTTATAAATTACTTCACAATAAACTTGTCTTAATTTCAATTTAGGATCTGGATTTAAATAATGTTTACGTCCACTTTTTACTGGTTCTATCCCCATTTTCAGTGTTTTGGAATAAATGTCTTCAGATATAAGCCTAAGATTTGACAAGCTGCTTTTAGTTTCTTCAACCTCAGTTTTACAGAAAAGCGATGTCCATTTGTTTTGTTTGCATAGTTTTGAAAAGATACTCAGTGCGGTCAAAAATCTGGACGAATACATGCACATACATGCTCTGAATATTTTATATAAAGTGGACGAACCCTTTAGCAACAGCAATAGTTTTACTATCCCATTCTTGTGGGTAGTTTATTATTGTTTCAAACATTTCTATCAGGCTTTCTCGATAGTTCATCAGAGTAATTAAGACTTTCACAGTAGTTCCATCGATTTGGTGCAACAATGGGTAGTCTTTATCCAACAATTTTATCTAAGAATGAAGTTTTCTTACTAGAATGGAAAAAAAGAATGCAAGTCCATTTAATGTAATAATAAACACCTTACACTCACTAATATTATTTACTGACTGAGTTAAAACAAGGCTAACGATATGATCTAAACAATGAACGCACAATGCGCTTGGGAATGTGTCGCGAACAAGTTTCTGAGTACCATTTATTTCTCCAGACATTACTGCAGCCCCATAATGGCATTGTGCAACAAGATTATCCCCACATTCCACATCTGTCACTAACTGTTTAACAGTTAGCCAAAGCATTGGCAGCTCTGTTAGCAGAAACGTCTGTGAAACAAAAAAATGTTCCATAATTTCACCATCAGAGGACAAATATCGAAAAATTGTCGATAGCTGTGAAAGTTTTGAGATGTCTGATGGTTCGTCTAATAAAATATACACAAATGTTGCGTTTGGAATTTCTTTTGTGATTTCATTTAGTAAAACTGTTTTAATCGACTCAATGAGGTAATTTTGTAACTCAGCTGATAACCCAGTGAATACAGTAGAGTGAGTAGACGTTTCTAAATGCTGAGCTAAAATTGAATAATAATCAGATATCAATTTGAGGAGCTCAACATAATTTCCCTTATATTCAGAGTTAAATGACTTGTCATGACCACGAAATACCAATTCTTGAGTGCTCAAACAACATACAACGTCTATTGGCGCTTAAAAACTTCACAATTTATTTTATCTTATCATTGTGTTGTACAATCCCAATTTTTTGAATGTTGGTCCAGTGAAAGATCTACCCTTTTTTTTAAGCTAATAAATGCATTTATATGCAACAAAAACACCTGTTGCTAGGGTCAATAATTTGTCAATTTTTTCCCCTTTCACGCAAAACTCCAATAATTCTATTCCCAGCACCTTACATTTCTACTTTTGTCACGTCTGTGTTTTGAAAGGGGAAGAGAGGGGTATGCGAAGGTATCTTTCAGTTTCTTCGGAGCATAGCTTCGTTTGTTGGAAAGTCGCAACTTTGCTTACATTTCTACTTGAGTCCCACCGCTCTTCCCCTTTTCCCCCCTCCTACATCTATTACGTCACAAATAAAACGAAGCTCGGTAGAGTTGTAGGATGAAGGACGGAAAAATATAGACTTTCAACCACCACATAATGGACTAGTGATCGTCTTGCATGCATGTTACGATCACTGGCATATGCGGGAAACATTCTTTCAAATACATTTGTGCTTGAAGAATATTCTTTAAAAATTAATAAAATAATTACTTATCTTCAAGCAAAACCAAACAGTGCTTGCCTTGCTTGCCTTGAAGCGACATAACACTTTTAGGACATATATTATATAGACCAGTGGTTCTTAACCGGTATTTTTTGGGACACTTGTGTTCCGTCGGTGAAAGATGCCACATGACACAGTTTTGAGTGATGTTGGCTACTATGATTCTAACAACTGAAGACTTCTTCACGCGTTTTAACTTCTAAACCAATAAAATATCGTTTAGAGCTCATGTGTTTGAAGGAGAGGCGGGGAAGAGTGTCTCTCAGGGTTCGGCCAGACTGACAAGCGTGCGAGCGAGCGCGTAGGCGACTGGGTGGCCAGACTGGCGAGCGCGCGAGCGAGCGCGTGATTAGCTGATACCTCTTGTTATTTGTTGACGAGGAGGCTCCGAATCTTGGCTGAGTGAACTTAGGATGGTTTTAACAAGTGATTTATTGTTGTGGTTTTCTCCTCCTCTCTCCACGCTAATGGTGATTCTTATTTGTAATGGACTACTTTGATAATATTGAAGTATTTTAACAGATCAGTTTTACATATATATATATATTGCTACCTGCTCCAGTCTGGCCACCTCTCATTACAATTAATGTGTTCTATTTTATATTTTAGTCACTCGCTCGCTCAGTCTGGCCGCCCCCTTACAGTCATTTGGTTGGTGTTGTGTAACATCGTATTCTCGCACACTGGATACATTTATTACCAAACGAAAACATAATTCTGAACCAAACATTTATTATGGCACAGGTACAACTGGAAGTAGTATATTGTTCATTCATGGTAGGAATTACTTTCTGAAAGGTCTTTTTTCCTACCAAAATCCTACTATATAATAGCTTTCTGGTAGGGAAAAAGGCCTTTCAGAAAACAATTCCTACGCTGAACAGACTATAGTAATGGCGTTGCTGCAAATACGTCTCATACAAAAGACAGTATTATACGCACTAAAATAAAAATTAATAGACAATATTCGGACAGATATTAAAGTTTGGGTTTTACATAAACCGGTAAGGAAGAATGTTCCATTCCTCAGTGTCTTCTTGTATGTGGGGAAAAACTATGTAATAGCGTAATGGTTCCTACTAAGTTGAAACGCCACTCTACTATGAACTACGCCAATCTTGCTTAAAAAACTAAATATTATTTAAAAATATCGTTGGATATGCAAGTTAAACAAGTAAAATATTATGAAAAGACTGTTAAAATTCCCGATAAGGCACAACTTGCGTCATATAAGGTAGCTGAATTAATTGCTGAAAATTAAAACCACATACTATAGCAGAGTCTCTTATTTTACCAGCATATTGAGAAATAGTAAACACGATTTTTGGCGACGAAGCAAAAAAGGAAATTATGAAAATTACTCACTCGGAAGATACATAAAAAATAGAAATAAGAATATGTCAGATGATATTGAGAAACCCGCTAACGATAAACTTTCCAAACAACATTTTGCTTTACAAATTGATGAGTCCACCGACATTAGCGTCAAAGCTCATATCTTTAAAGGTCGTTCGTTTCGTTAATGAAAACCAAATTGTGAATCAATTTATATGCTGCATAGAACTTGCCGAACGCACGAAAACAGGACAAAGTATTTTTGACTCTAATATGTCATATCTAGAAAATTTTAAGATTTCATGGGAGCTGTGTGTAATAATTTGTACGGATGATGCTCCATCAATGGTAGGCTCTATTAAAGGATGTGTTAGCCTTGCAAAGAAAATTAACCCAAATATTATATTAACGAACTTTTTTTGCACAGATAATCTCTAGTTTCAAAAATATTTCCAGCAACATTAAAACCTGTACTAGACCAAGTTGTAAATTACATTAAATCAAGACCTTTAAAAGCACGCTTTTTTTTTTTGCATATCTATGGGAACTCTGTAAAAAATCTTTGTTTTACACACTGAAATAAGATGGTTATCCATCCAGGGGTAAAATGCTGAACTTTAGAATTTAAAAGTGAATTATTGGCCTTGAAGGTGCCGATGCTTTTGTAAAATGCCTTCAAAGTTTTATTTAGTGTGCTAAAATGGCATATTCATCCGATATTTTTAATCCCTTAAATAGCGTTAATACAAGTTTCCAAGGGAAAAATGAAATATTTTGACATCCACTGAAAAATTGTTAGGTTTTCAGAAAAATATCTCTTTGGAAAAATCGCATAGGAGATCCCAATACAGTAGATATGTTTTCTTTTCTCCAGAGGAATTATTTCCGTTAGGCTATAGCTTATAACAGAACATTTAACAATATTGGAAAAGCATATTTGAAGTTACTTTTCTTTCTTAAATACAATTATGACTGATACTAAGTCTATTTGGAACAATCAATACATCGGGTTGTAATTTTCGGTACAAATAGAAGAACCATTGGCTATCTTGTCAACGAATTGTACTCTAAAACTGAAATTATCTGAAATTACTTTTGAGAAATTTTGGATTTTTGTCCAAGACGAATACCCATCTCTCTCCACAAAGGCACTAAAAATTTTGCTAAAGGTTTCAACATCATATTTTGTGTGAGCTTGATTTTTCAACGTTAATCAATATAAAAACTAAAAAACGTGGAAGACTTACTAATATAGTCAAAGAAATTAGGTTAGCTTTATCACGTATTAGTTCTGATATTGTTGAAGTCCGCAAAAGCCAACAAACTCAAGTATCGCTTTATAAGAAGTTCTATTTTTGTAAAAGCTAAATCCATGCATATTTTTATTGTTAGTTTTATGATCCTAACTAATGTTTTTGGTGTTCCGCAAATTTTTACTATAGTCAAGAGTGTTCCGTGTCTTCCAAAAGGTTAATAACCACCGATAGAGACAAAATGACACAGAATTTGTTTCTTGGCAACATTGGCCCTAGTATTGTTCGAAATGTCAGACTAAATTCTACATAAGACAGTCCAACTGTGCATGTATCGATCGACATTTAGTTTCGTCAAAGGCCTCAGACAATGAGTGTGTAAGCTGCCTAGGAAACAGATGAGAGGATCTTTATTGCTACTCAAACATTCTGTACCGGCTTTAAAAAGAGACTGACAAAAGAGGCAGTCGGGGCTAAAAGAGAGCGAAACTTACAGTCAAACACATACATGTCCAATAATAACAAATGTAGCAAAATAAGGGAAAATAACGAAACAAGTTTGGGCTGCATAGTTTACAAATCTTGGGGAAGACAAGACCAAAACAAGATAGACAGTGAAATCATCAAGTAAACGATAGTCAAAAGAAATATAAAAAATGTTATAAGTTTTTCTAAACTTTGAAGGTTGTTTATTCAACTCAAGAGGTTTCGGATAGTCTGTAAAAAAATATGACACGTAAGAAAATAATAGGGAATACAGTAAAATCTCTTAAGGTGCGGCAGAAGGGAGAGCGAGTAAATTTACAGTTTTTATAGCATTACATTTTTTTGGCCAGAATAAATCTAATATTTCTCCAGTAGCAACATAGAGTTTAGTTTTCTGCACGTGCTGATATCAGCAGATCTTAAATATCTGTCAAGGGTGTCTTGGAATTTTGTCAAAACTTTTTAAATAAAGAGAAAAAGTTTTGACCAAATTCCAGGACAACCTTGACAGATATTCAAGATCTGTTGATATTAGCACGTGCAGAAAACTAAACTCTATGTTGATACTGGAGAAATATTTTATTTATTTTGGCCAATAAATTTCAATTCTATAAAAACTGTAAAAATACTTGCGCTCCCTTCTTCCGCATCTTAAGGCCCTTGGCCTTGTCGAGTGCAAGTCTAAAACCTATTTTGTGGGATGGTGGGCGGGAGGGTGAAAGGCGTGGCGTGGCTTCACAAACCGACCAAAGTATCCATCTGCGCTGACAAGAACAGATGGATCACGGAAACCGTAGATGGTGCTAGCTACCGGACAGGTCTTTCGGAAAAGTCGTTCGTTTGGAAATATCAGTTTCCTCGAGAACAAGAGAAATTTTTATGTTAATATTGTGAACACTCCTTCTAAGATAATGTATATATGTTTATTAATTGTTACATTTTCTTATTTTTTGTCATGAAGCCGGCAGTTTTCTATGCTTCTATTCTTGAACAAACCGTTTCCAAAAAGAAAATAGGAAAACAATAACAATCCTTGAAGATAACCGTTTGTTCCCACGGCTCTGAATTTCCACGCCAAATGAAAAAGGGCCAATCGCCTTAATAGCAGACACTTTCCTAGATCAAAAAATTGACCGTTATTAAGAAGTATTCGTTATATGGATACATATTATATTTTAAATCATAGTGCTTGAACAATATTATACACAAATAAAATTAAATGCGATCAGAAGGCCTTCTGAACTGTAGGCCTATATGTGTGCAGGCACACAGCTCCCCCGCTGAAGGGGAGAAAAGTACCGTAATCATTGAAATTTTATCTAACTTTACATCAAAGAATACAAAAAGTCAGTAGTGTGATTTCACAATTTCAAGATGATTTAGCAGAAAAGGTCAAATAAAATCCCTACTTTGATAATCTACTTACAGCAAAAGATACATGTAAATGTCTTTGCAATAAACCTAATACGTGTATA
The DNA here is from genome assembly GCA_902151455.1 of Timema bartmani. NCBI lineage: Eukaryota > Metazoa > Arthropoda > Insecta > Phasmatodea > Timematidae > Timema > Timema bartmani. Next base: position 25,214 of record CABFWB010003732.1, read on the forward strand.
TAATGTAAATAGGAGAAAATCTCCTCTTGCTAGTCGCAGTTCTAAAAGCTTTATAACAAACATGGCTTTCAAACCTGTCAAATCTGCTACAGAAGATGGATTGTTTCACCGAAAGGCCGCCAATAGCCGCTTTAGTCGCTCGCCTGACATGGGAAGCTATTTGAACCTGGTCCGAGCGTTATATCGAGTAGCTTTGGAAAATATCTCGATGGTCTTGTGATTATTTTCCAATGCATTCATAGAGCTGTTATAAAGTAAATTAACCTCTACTGTGTAAAAGTAATTGAGTTTGGTCAGTTTTATTGAAATAAATGTCTGTTTATTTACGATCTATCTCGTTTAATAAATGTATAAATACTGTATTATGATGTTATATTTAAGATGTTTTATATAACCTTTCAGCCTTTATAAATATACATTTATAAGTAGATTAGTTAGTATTGTTGTAAGAATATTTATTATGGCTAAGATGTTTTAAATAACTTTTTGGTATTTATACAATACATTAAATGTTGGTTAGCGAATATTATGTATATGGCCATCTGTATTGAAGAAGACAACACCAAGAAGGTAGTTCAGGGACCCCAAGAATAAAATTTGTTTAAGAATGTAGTAATAATAATTATTTGTGGAAGTGAAAACTCACATTTAACTCGGTATTTTATTAGTTCGGTAATAGTTACACCGACATTTAAAGAATAACATGGCTTGATACGTATTAAGGGTATTTCTATAGTGGACCTGCTAAGGTATTAACAACAGAACCAACAGTTTAGGTAAGCAGTTGCTTGTTTACTACATTTCAACCATCACTGAAGAATATAAACGAAGAAGTATTATTTTAAACCTGTCAACTTTTGTGGAGGGAGTATAAACCCACAATCATGTAAGACTAAAGTACTTTTCTTTGTGAACAGTTATTCCATATTGAAAGGACATTAGAATTAAAGGGCTATTCATCCCGTAATTAATACACTTTTGGGTAAGATAACAAAGGGAATCCATGTATCATTTTACAAGCGTCACTTCTGTATCCATCTTGGAGACTGTAAATGATTTTGTTTGAATAGCACATAGCTTGGTTTCGAAAGACTTTAAAAATACCCCATATATCAATCTTATAACTAATTAATGTAC
>CABFWB010003732.1:28277-42031 GCA_902151455.1 Timema bartmani
AGTCATTCAAAAATTTCAATTTCAAAATTCTTTGAGGCATAATATTGGCCTAAATTACTGTGGTTAACTATCACATTAATCTACATAACCATATGTTTTCATAACAGCTGTCCAAAGTGACAGTGGCAAATATCAGCTGTTGGCGTAGTGATATTTTAGGGACTATTTTTTAGTTACTTTTTGAGCTGTCATCCAAGTAAACTTAGGTCGTGAATGGCGTATATGTGGGCTGTACAAACTTAATTTCACTAATGTCGCAACTTCGCCCAACCCATGGGCCTACGTGTCAGGATGGTTTAGTGGGATGGGTAGGCAGTGGCAAATAATTTTGGGGTTCGTTTTGATTTATTTAATTTGTTGAAATAGATTAGCTACTATACAAGTGTATACATGTGATGTAGGTTTTAGACCAGGTTGATAGAGTTTAGAAAAAGGTCCTCCACGTTCTATCAATGTCCATACTCAGCGTTTCCATGCCCTGACCTATGTTCAATGTTATACTCGAACTGGTGTTGAACTCACGTCCACCCGGCGTCTCGCGTCGTTGTTAGATAACTCCCGACTTTCAAGAAGGTTCGGGGCGTCCTCCTTCAAATTGAACAGGGATATTCCCCTCACAAGTTTCTGTAGCTCGGTAGCTGAGTATGTAAATCACTTCAAGGTAGCCCCTCAACAACCGGCGTCCTTCCTAGCCCCCTCTTTTTGAAAAAGGTTCAAAGCACACTGTTAATATTATTATTATTAGCACCACGTCTTACTATCCGTTCGGGTAATATGCTCTTACGTTAATGTGTAGGGTGATTGTGAGATGAAATGGAGGACCTACAGTTTAACGTGGGATTCGAACCACGGTGGAGGCCTGGCATTCCTCACATTCACAAGTTGTGATTAATACACTAAAACACACTGTTATATACCACCAGAAGACCGGTGTTCCCCATGAGTTACTGTTTGTGTAGATACTCTGTGTTATGCTAACTGGCAAAACAATCTCTGTTTTAAAAACATGACCTGGTGTGCGTGAGTAACTGCTGATTTAGAACAATTGACGGTGCAATTTCTCGGGCTTACGTTATCCTTGCATGCTCTTAACCACCAAAGACTGCAAGCTATGACACTACGGTAAGTGAATATGTATGCTTCTCTTATGCGGTCAGGAACGATCTCAGCCCGCCATTTTTACTTAAGTCTCTGAATATGTAGGTAGTGTAATGATCTGTGGTGTGTTTTTGTTATTTAAGTGGATAATTATCAGTAATTTCATATTTGGATTTATTTAGTGTAGAGTTCGGGTGTACTTATAAAGTTAAAATATGTAGCTGGCTGTAAAGGTGGATTTTCAAGCAGATATGTGGGAAAGTCGAAAAAGAGATAATATGGGAGTAAGAGGGCAGAGGAACACGAAATTTCCCAATATAGCATAGGGGTAAGGAGAAATCATAAATTTTTGAGAATTATTGTTCGAGAGGCACCTATATTAAAAATTTATTCCGGGTAAGAATCCCTTGCTTGATCTTGCCCAGAGGTGGTTGATAATCTTCGACCCCCCTGCAACTTCTAGAGAACAGCATGCCTTTTAATTTTATCAGGGTACACCACTGTGTTTTAGTAAGACCACTACTGTTTACAATAGGAGTGTGGTTTGATAGCTTTATGGCAACCTCACTCCCCTAAATCACATACCACTTTTAAAAACCTATGCTTTATCTGTGCAATCATTTGTTCTCGGTTCATTTTAGATTTTTGTGCAAAGATTTTAATTTATTCCTTAATCACAATCTAAATTTGCTAATTTAAAGGTAAACAGGAATAGGACCAATTTAGTGTGATGTCACAAAGCTTAAGAGTTTCACTAGTTTTACCATGTTTAAAACTTATTTAGTATTTATTTTTCTAGTAATTCCTCGTAGAATGGAAGTCATGTGATCGTCGAAAAAACCTAATTCGAGATTTTGATGGTTGTCGAGGTTTCATGAACCCCTTAACTAAAAAAAGTGTTTGATCAATCTTCTCAAAATTGGCTCTAGCAATTTTTATTTAAATTCGTATCTAAGTACCACTTAATATTATAAACAAAATTGCGTATATAATTATTCTGGGAAAAAGCACCTCATAAAAACGATATATCTCATTTCGATTCATCTGTGCAACTCTTTGGGATATGAAATAACCTATCATTGCAAAGGTGTGTAGCTATTAAAAATACCAGAATAGTTGGAAGATCTTATTTTAGTAGCTAAACTATAAAAAAGGCCAAATTTAGAATGGCACTTAAGATTATAATACCATTTCCTGTCTCAAACTGTTAAATACACTGTTATTTTTTTTAAATGTAAAAAAAATGAAAAAAAAATCCCTTTTCTAAGCGCGTATTTTAAATACTATGTTTTTGTTCTTAATAACATATTATTCTGCTTCAAGATTAAGAAGTAGGAACTTTTTAATTTAATCTATAAATCTCATTCATATTTGGTAGGGCTCTGTTTAGAAGCAGAGATCGATTAAAAAGTATTTTAACTGATTTTACTAAATTGACAAATAGGTTACCATATAAATAGAGTATAATAAATTAAAAAATATATTTTAGTAACGGGGACATGCCAAAAATCATTGTATGTATTTGAAAGATTTTCAAAACATTTGTGTTGTTTTTAGTTTTAGATATCACCCTTGTAATAAGTTGCATTTGATTTTAAATTGACTTACTGTATGTGTCATAACTCTAGGACGGATCCCGTCATTTTGACCGCCAAGCCTCCTTTAAACTACCTTAGGACATACATAATTATTGTTCGTTGGGTAGCTTATATACTAGGACGGATCCCGTCATTTTGACCGCCAAGCCTCCTTTAAACTACCCTAGGACATACATAATTATTGTTCGTTGGGTAGCTTATATAATATTTCTTGACTTATAATAAACTTTAGTGAGTAGATTCCCTGAAAAAAAATCAGATATTTAGTATCTTTTTACCCATTTCGGTGGCCGCATGATCAAACGCGCTAATCTCGCAATAAATTAGACTGCCGATGACGCGGAGATCGAGGTTCGATTCTCTGTCAAGTGTACTGAGGATGGTTTTTCACTCTCTCTCCACGCAAATGCGGTTATATGTCCTATAAATATAACCAAATACCTTCTGAAACTATCGGCTACTTTTTGTACGAAAAAGCGAAGGTGCTGCGCTCTCACGGCCCGGTGTTGCGAATCGTCTGAGTTAACATAGACTGCAATGGTTAAATTATGTGAATGATTTAAAAATTATATTTTTCTGATAGAATTATAATTACCATCCCAAATAATATGGCTGGTGGTATCTATGCGATATTAAATAATTGCCACAATCACAGCATTTCAAACTGCTCTAAATTGTATTTTCTATTTCCAAGAGACATCACCATGTAAGTTGACTTTGTTAACATTTTTTATTACAAACTGTATTACTTTGTATGGCAGGTTGTGAACATTACTTTATATTTTTATTTGTATCCAGTAGATCATAAATCGCACAACAGTGTACATAGTATTGAGATAAAGTGTACTAAAACCAATTAAAATACTAGTACACATTTTCAAACAATAAGAACATTGCACAATCTCCCTACATGCAAATGCTGGTGTACTTCCTCTAAATTCAACATTTCTCACGTCCCGCCTCGGTGGCATAGTTGTCTAACGCGCTTGTTTCATGTTGAGCTTGACTGCCGAGGACAGGGAGATCAAGGTTCAAATATCAGTCGGGTTAACTAGAGGTGTTTTTTCCTAAATTGTTTTCCACTCTCCTTCCACGCAAATTCGGGTTCACTTCATCTAAATTCAACCTTTCCCATTCCTGACCCATTAGCGTAATTAGTACTTAAGCGTATAATATTAACGGGTAGTAAGATGCGGTGCCAAATTAAAAAAATATTTCTCATTCCTAACATGTTAGCATTTATAGTTCATAGCAAATAGCACAGAACAGGTTATGAGATATGGTGAAATAATACAATTTAGTAAATTTTAAGGTAATAATGTCCTAAACTTGAGAAATTTAAACCCTCCCCAAAATTAAATTCTCCCTTCACCTAGGAATCTATCAAAAATAAATTTAGTGATATAGAAATTAACCAGCGAGGAGGTAAATCCCCTATCATCACAATTCTATACCAGACAGTTTTATAATGAAAATTAAGTTGTGTCAAATGCAAACAATTTTAGTGAAAAATTCATCTTTCCAGTTCTGAAAATTCAAAAATTTACGAGGGTAGAAAAAATATAAAAATCGCCCCCCTCATCTAAGTGTAGGGACTCATTCCCCCCTACCACCAATCATAACGATTCGTTGGTATGTATAGTAGTTTAAGTAGAGGAAAACATAATTTTTAAAAAAATCTTCAACGGGCACTACTAATAATTTTTCCAGGGGCCTGGGCCTCAGTATAAGGCCCGGGTCTCCAAACCAAATAAAAATGTCGATACAAAATTCCACAAAATTTTGAACTGCTAGGTGGGAATAAATTCTCAAAAACTGCTCCTTTGTTAAAACAAACAAATGTATACATGTGACAGACAAATCAACGTTATTTGCACTTCTTTTAATAACTTTTTAAACTGCTATTGACGGTAAAACATTAATAAATTAAACTATTTTAGTATAATGACTGATATTTATGTCTCAAACTAGCCCTTTGCAAATATATTCTGTTATAATTAACTTTTCATTTGTGGGATTTGAGTTTCGCGGTTAGTATGCAACACCGCGCCGCTAGGCAGCAGCACTCTAGTTTTTCGCACTTGCACCTGTGTTATTACTATAGGACTGTCCAGTATTAGCTTCATAAGGTATTTGGTATAACCCTAAGGGTTCGGCCAGACTGACAAGCGTGCGAGCGAGCGCGCAAGCGACTGGGTGGCCAGACTGGTGAGCGCGCGAGCGAGCGCGTGATTAGCAGATAGCTGTCGTTAGTTGTTGACGAGGAGGCTCCGAATCTTGGCTGAGTGAACAGAGTTAACAAGTGAATTATTGTTGTGGTTTTCTCATTCTCTCTCCAAGCTAATGGTGATTCTTATTTGTAAAGGCCTACTTTGACAATATAGAAGTATTTTAACATATCAGTTTTACATATGTATATATAGGTATGGTTTATGATCTTACCAATTAAATTAGGCCGTTAGTAGCAAGTGTGCTAAACCTATCGATATTAATAAAAATGTCAAAATGAGAAGTTTTCCTAGCACTCAATGAACCAACATACAATAATACTACCTAGCGCCTGTAAACTATACTGTACCGGGTCGAGCGCGCGCGCTTGAAAAATAGAACCAGTTCTATCTCTCGAGCGTGCGCGCTCAGTCACTCGCTCGCTCCAGTCTGGCCGCCCCTAGCGGGTAGTAAGACGCGGAGGTAAAAAGGTGCCCGTTTGAAAAAGGTTACCAGCCTTCTTCTACCTCGAAGGATGGTAAGCGGTCGATTTGACCTGTGACCTGGTGCCTCAAGATATTGACTCTCACTTCTCAAAAGTCGTGACAATGTGTTTATTACATTCTTCCTGTTTTATTGCAGACCTCACCATTCAAAAGGTTGATTGCTTTTGACCTTCGCTCATCTCGCAGTTTTCAACCAATATATATATATATATATATATATATATATTATAGTAAGGTGTTTTTGTGCCTACATTTATATTTAAAATGTCATCATGTCAAGTCATGTTGTGTCGGACGAGTATTTATTTTTATTAAAGGTTTATTAAATTAAAAAATATGGTTTATTTAATTTTTTTGGGGCAAGGAAGGTTTTGATTCCCTAACTTGGCAATGTATCTAATGAGACATACTCAATTTTTTTTAATGAATAAAATCATCATAAAACACATTATTTTTGCTTTTAATATATTTCGATGCATTATAACTATCGTTTATTTATGGTAGTTTTAAAAAAGGGTCATTTTTAGGTTTTATTTTGTTCGCGAAATAATTGCAAAATGGGTGTAAATCTATTTCATAGAATTTGTGTGTAGCCAAGTTAAGGGTTAATAAAATCAAAGCTGAGCATGAATTTAGAAATTGTAAAAGGGGGGAGAGGGATTCACAAATATATTGAATGGAGAAACATTTGCGTGCGCTGTTAGACATATTATTCCTTAACGCGCGTCCTTCTTGCCAATTGCCTTAACCAGTGCCCACCGCCCGCCCCCCCCCCGGCTACTCGCCCATAACCAAGCAATAAGATGCAAAATAAAAAAAATAACTTTTTGATTAATGTTCATAAGGTTTCACTTACATAAACATATATAGGATAAAAAAACTTACGAAAAGCACGACAGAATATTTTAGAAAAGTTTTAACTTTATAAACATAGATCTTAGTAGTCTATCATGTTAAATATTTCATTGTGTTCTAGAATCAAAATTTCTCACGAGGCCAATACACATGAGTCAAAATGTGCGAAATGAATTTAAAGTTAGACAAAAAGCATTTTCATTCTGCTTGAACTTATCCACAACATGAATGTGATTCACATGAATGTTAAGTGCAGCTAAACCATTAAGTCTTTCTTGCCCACAGTGGATCGAAGATAGGATTTTATTCTTCTGAGGGTCAATAATGATCGTTCCCCTGAACAGGTTGAAACAGGCATTGTGAGGTACAACATCAGAAGAGTCTTCACATCAGGGTACAAACTTATTGAAACATGCACTGTGAGGTACAACATCAGAAGGGTCTTCACATCAGGGTACAAACTTATTGAAACAGGCACTATGAGGTACGACATCAAAACTTGTTGTGGAAGCCATCAGTCTCTCAATAGCTGACTGGTTTACGTTCATTGTTGCGCCACAACAAATGCCATGTGTTGAGCTCACCTTCATACTCAGTCAAACTTCCAGACAAGTCTGAAAAATAGAATTTGGCAGTTTCCATAACTTTTTCATGTTTGAATCCGTCTGCGAATGCTGATACAAGACCTCTAATATTTGTGACTTGTGTGTTCTAGCTTTCAAATCTATCCTTTAATTCTTGAACAAGGCAGTCAATGAATGAATAACACAATACGATCCTGTAATTCACTTCTGGGCTTGTGTCAGATATGTTACATCTTTGAGTTTGTCTTGCGTTTATCCTTAGTATTTTTATTTTTATTTCTATATTATTATCCGATTAAAATTTGGCAAACTTTTGAAAAGTACCAGTGAAGCTCTCCTCAGTTCTGCAATTATGGCTTGCTACTACTGTAGCTTTTGCCATATCCTTCACTTTACCGATGTCTAACTTTGGGCTTTGAAGTTGTCTTGACAAGGGTAAGGCCAATTTCATCACATTAACGATGACATCCAAAGCAAGAATGAACTGTGAGTTCATTATTGAGTGATACAGGCCTTTGCCCTTGACAAGAGCTTCACCAGTGCTCAGCTCTATTGCTTCCTCTATATATGAAATTACTGCAGGCATCACATCCTTAAATCCCCAAAAAGCTCCATGACGCTCAACCCAACGAGTTTTGCAGAGGGGCAAGAGGATATCTCCAGTTACATCTGGAAAGTGTTCTTGTATTTTCTTCTTTAACAACTCTAAACGTTTTGGCGAGACCCTGGTAAAATTAGTAATTTCTTCAACAATGCCAATCATGTTTCTCAAAACTTAAACTTGACCCCCACAGGCTTTTACCAGAGCCAAGTTCAAACAATGACTGTAACAGTGTGCATATAGAGTCAGAAGTTGCAGCACACGAACATCCACGACTCGTCCATCCGCCCATGCTGAGTTCAAGCCCAGCTTCACCCCCACAAGTAATTAGCCTGTACTTCCACTCCAGAAATTAATATACAACCTCATTGGTCACCACCACAACCCTCACCCTCGACTTCCAGGGGGGGGGGGCGCACGTGCCCACTGTGCCCCCCTCTCGAATTTGTGCTTGGTCAAAGCTAGAAATATGTCCCTTAAAGTAAAAATAATTTAATGATTGATTAAATAGCTAAGCTATTATATTCATTGTTAATTAATGGTTATAGTTGCATATAAATATCATTTTCTTTAAATTGAAAAGTTACACTTGGCCATGGGAATCGAACCCAGGACCTTTGGCTTAGTACACCAGTGCTCTAACCACTGAGCTATCCAGGAATCATCCCATGCTCAGGGCCATTCTTTACTCACATTTTAAGGCAGAGTCTGTGATGGACGTGCGGAAATCGTCAGCTAAAAATGTGTAATCAGCTAAGATCACGAGCTATGAGATAACGCAGCCATCATCGACTCGGTGGTTGACTTTTTGCTGCCAATAGTACAATTACAACTGTACGATCGCACATATCAAGATGGTTCGATTCCCGTGTCCGGGTGTCTTTTTTAAATTAAAAGAATATAAGAATAATGTAGTTTAAAAAACAAGGCACTATGTATATGTTTTTAAAAATGCTACCGTTAAAAACGGCCAGCTACCGACCGTCCTTCTAGCGTTAGTTTGAACACACTATTATTGTATCTTTGGCCTTGGTCAAATCAATCACAATACCTTTTAGAAATTATTTCAAACATTGTTTAAACCAGACTATACATTATTCTAAAATGAATCAATTATCGAGTAAAACCATTAAAAACATAATTAACAAGAGTGGTTCAAATTGTGAATACGGCCTCTCCTAAATAAACAACGTGAGAATAATGCAATTATCGTTTGGGGAAGGAAAAAACGAAACGAAAATTTTTGTGCAACTATCCACAGTAAGAGAAAAACTAAAACTTAAAACAATTAAAGTTTCCATTTTAAAGCGGGGATAATGTGAAATTGCTCCCAACCCCAATACATACATACATACATACATACATACATACATACATACATACATACATACATACATACATACATACATACATACAAACTTGTGAGCTTATCAAAACGGACCAAACTAAACGTTTTCCGGGACAAACGAACAAACGCGTGAAGCAATAAAAATTTCAGTAGGTAGGTAGGCTACTGTACAGTTGTTCATTTCAATCCATTTGTGAGCCAATATAAAAGGAACCATCTTAAATGGAACAATACGTAAAAAACAAACAATAAACTAATACAATAATAAAAATATTGATTCTTAAAATTTAAAGGGCTACAGAAAGGTTTCCTCTAAACATAATGTAAATATAAGTGGGTCACCTCTGCAGCAGATAGTCCACAGCCTCCAGGCTCTCGTGCTCAACTGCGACGTGTAAAGGTGTGTTACCCACGTGGTCCTTGATGTTGAGATCTGTAACACAAGCACCATCACAAGTACTATACATAGCACCAAGTTCAAATGATAGAAATACTACCACCCCTAGCCTTTGACGAGAACATAGCTTTGTGTGGCTGGGTAATAATTAGTTTGTTGGAGAAGCCGCTAAGGTTTGGACATGACGTAGATTACGACAGATCTAGCCCCCAACTTTATGTACACACATTGTCCTCCCCCGTAAGTTGCTATGAACAGAAGGATGTTTAGTTTACTGACCTCCTCCATGGGCATCTATAAACTGCAGGATATTGAGTTTGTTCCTGGCGGCCGCTTGGTGCGCTGCTGCCCTCCCTTTGGAATCTCTGACGCGCAGTCTAGAGGGCTCAGCCTGAAACAGTCGACCAAAGTCCTCGATGTTGCCGCTCTCAGCCGCCTGTAATCCACAAAACCACATTTATAATATGGTACAAAGAACGTTCACCACAAGGTTAGAAGTTAGTTAATCCCTGGTAAGCTTTATTTTGTAGTGTATTATGGGTCACCCTATATACTCCATGGTAAGCTTTGTCTTGTAGTGTATTATGGGTCACCCTATATACTCCATGGTAAGCTTGGTCTTGTAGTGTATTATGGGTCATCCTGTATACTCCATGGTAAGCTTTGTCTTGTAGTGTATTATGGGTCATCCTGTATACTCCATGGTAAGCTTGATCTTGTAGTGTATTATGGGTTGTCCTGTATGCTCCATAGTAAGCTTTGTCTTGTAATGTATTATGGGTCACCCTATATACTCCATGGTAAGCTTGGTCTTGTAGTGTATTATGGGTTGTCCTGTATGCTCCATAGTAAGCTTTGTCTTGTAATGTATTATGGGTCACTCTATATACTCCATGGTAAGCCTAAATTTTGTCTTGTAGTGTATTATGGATTGCCTGTAGAATCCATGGTAAACTGGATCTTGTATTGTACTAAGTATCATCCTGTATACTCCATGGTACGCTTGTTATTGTGTATTACGGGTCACCCTGTATATAGGTATTAGTGGAAGGGGTACTGTGTCGTTCTCACAGTTTACTGCTCCTGGTTAGTCCCTGGTAGGAAGCCAGGTGGGATTTGCTGAATCTCATCTCAGCCTTGAACCAGGGGAGATTCGTGACCAAATAACTGTACAGTCGAGGGCACAAAGAAGTACCGCAAGCCTGAAATTGAGGATCTAGGATACAGTTTGTGTTTATAAACATAGGTGCTTTAGACATAAAAACGCTAGAATCGCATCAGATATTGATAGTTTCAGTGATAAGCTCAAGTGTCGAGACTATATTGTATTTGTAAAGAATGATGTTACTTTCTTTGTTTTATTGGATCTGAGTCCTCGTGAAGGGATAAGAAGGGAGACCGCGATGTTTGTTCCTACTGGAGCATTCTAGCGCGTTGCGGGGGTCCATATTTATCTAAATTTAGTATTCCTACAACAGATAAAGTCATATTTAACAGGGTCTCACCAGAACATTGGAGGATTATTGAGGAATGTTTAAGGGGTTTGAAGATTCAGGGTTGCTATTATCATAAGAAATACCCGAATGTGAGGGTATTTCCCTTCTAGTAAGCTGGTGTCCTTAGTGGACAGGATGTAAACAGGGTCTTCTAGACTTGTAGTCAGTCTCCCTAACCATTCAACCACTGGGGCAGACAGGATGGAGCCAGAGTGTTCTAGACATGTAGTCAGCCTCCCTGACCATTCAACCACTGGGACAGACAGGATGGAGCCAGAGTGTTCTAGACATGTAGTCAGTCTCCCTGACCACCCAACCACTGGGACAAGACAGGATGGAGCCAGAGTGTTCTAGACATGTAGTCAGTCTCCCTGACCATTCAACCACTGGGACAGACAGGATGGGGCCAGAGTGTTCTAGACATGTAGTCAGTCTCCCTGACCACCCAACCACTGGGACAGGATGGAGCCAGAGTGTTCTAGACATGTAGTCAGTCTCCCTGACCATTCAACCACTGGGACAGACAGGATGGAGCCAGAGTGTTCTAGATATGTAGTCAGTCTCTCTGACCACCCAACCACTAGGACAGACAGGATGGAGCCAGAGTGTTCTAGACATGTAGTCAGTCTCCCTGACCACTCAACCACTGGGACAGACAGGATGGAGCCAGAGTGTTCTAGACATGTAGTCAGTCTCCCTGACCACCCAACCACTGGGACAGACAGAGCCAGAGTGTTCTAGACATGTAGTCAGTCTCCCTGACCACCCAACCACTGGGACAGACAGGATGGAGCCAGAATGTTCTAGACATGTAGTCAGTCTCCCTGACCATTCAACTACTGGGACAGACAGGATGGAGCCAGAGTGTTCTGGGTCATTCGGGCAATCTTGAGGGGGTTCATGTCTGTTGAGGAATGTTAGGAAAGCCTTTGTTCACATGGCTTGCAACCCCAGTTAGACAGGTAACAAATCGTGTGTGTGTGTGGGAGAGGGAGAGAGAGAGAGAGAGAGAGAGAGAGAGAGAGAGAGAGAGAGAGAGAGAGAGAGAGAGAGAGAGAGAGAGAAGTAGCTTCGGAAATCCTCTTCAAGATTTTAAAAATGCTAGTCTTGTTCTGAGTATTATAATTATTTGTTTTCACCACGTCTTACTACCTGGTCGTGCTGTACGCATATATATTAATAACACTAATGTGTTAAGGGATGAGTATTGATGGATTTATAAGAAATATACCCACATTTGTATGGAACGAGATTGAGGAAATAATTTATTTAAAAAAATCACCCTCAAAACATTCAAACGCAATCCCCCAGTCATTTTCAGTCCAGTCTACTGCGAGAGTGACTCTTTAGATCATGTTAATAGGTAGCAAAGCGCATTGATAGGTTCGATGGACCGTACTGGTGAGCACGTGGTCTGAATGTCGAGCTCAGAGTCTGGTTTACCGGAGATGGAGATGTCGGTACTCATCACGTTTTACTGCTCGTCCGAATTATACGAATATTTACACTAATGGAGTAAGGATAGGAAAGGTGCAATTTAGATTAAATGTACTGACATTTACGTGGAGGAAGAAATTAAAAACAATATATTAAAAACAAACCTTAATACACTCGACCAGGATTTGAATCCTCGACACATAAACCTAATTGTTTAGATTAAAAGGAGTAATCTATCAACAGTGACTTGTGACCTTGACCAAGTTACGACATTGGTGTGGAATGTGTTGTAAGGGCCAGTCCAGAGATCTCGTGCATTCTATGTAAGGATGGGTGATGGAGAAAGGGGGAGGGAGGAAGAGCAGCTGAGAATCGAGGGTGTAAAGCAGTAAAGGCGAATAGGAGGCTGCAAAAGCAATATAAAAAAATAAGTCCCAGCCAACCAACCTCGCCCTCTTTCTAGGTCAGCGCTGGAGACTCATTTAGGTAGGTACAACTTTCTCCTTAGCAATGGACCTTTAAAAAAAAATATAGGTTTTTGTATTCAAACTTATTAAACAACTTCTAAGTGACATGTATATATTTTTATTAATGAATTTAAAATTATCTCAAAATAATTTAAAACAAATAATTGTATTAATAAAAACACATCGTAAAAATACTTTCTGTAAAATAAATTAAAGTCATTCATAGATTTCAGTTAAATGATGCGAGCAACCACAATCTGTCGTAAACTGAGTAAATAATGTATTTTATTTATTGGTTCCTTGCACATTGACACAAAACATTCGTTTTTCAACATCATCGGCAACCAAACATCGAAACTTTTACCACCAATGACCACCACCTTAGCTCAATCGGTAGTATGTCTGTCTACTGAGCTATGGGTCCCGTGTTCGATTCCTGGAATGGCCGAAAAGTTTATCATTGGTGAAATGTGGGTTTACCCTTTCACAGTGATGAACTAACGACTGGGGGCTGGATGTTGAGTCTTTTCTAGATTTAGTTAGTTAGATTTAGTTTAGTTAGTAAATAGTGTGCTAATATATAGTCAGTCGGTTTAGAAAGTGCGTGCTAAATACTTCAAATAAATTAAATGAAAAAAAAAACACTGATGGTTAATGTGTCTCTACTTCTTTTTTCCCTTGTATAATAATAGCGAGTAGCGACGCTAGAGCGTACCCAAATAATAACAATAACACCCTAAACTTCCTATTGAATTTTCGACTCGTGCATTTCTACCAACTTGACGACAAAAAAAAAATCTCTTCAACCAAGTTGCTGATTGGTTAGAAAGTGAAAGCTTTGTATAATTAAATCCTCTACTCTTTTTGTTATTTTTCCAACCTGGAATGGTGAAATAACTACGCATATTTCCAAGTACTTAAGATGGGGTGCTAGTGAGTGTGAGCTTAGGGCAGTATTTTCGAAGTTTTTATAACATAAACATTTATTTGGCCAAAATAAATCAAATATTTCTTCTATAGAAACATAAAGTTTAGTTTTCCGCACATGCTAATCTCAACAGTTCTTTAATATCTGTCAAGTGTGTCCTGGAATTTAGTGACAACTTTTTCTCTTCATTTAAAAAGTTTGTCACCAAATGCCGCTATGCTCATGAGAGAT